>WTSP01013848.1:0-55209 GCA_025331215.1 Actenoides lindsayi | reverse complement strand
GGGGCCAGAGGAGCCCCAGCAATGCTGGGAGGGCTGGAACCCCTCTGCTGGGAGGCCAGGCTGGGAGAGCTGGGGGAGTTCAGCCTGCAGAGGAGAAGGCTCTGGGGAGACCTCCTTGGGGCCTTTCAACACCTAAAGGGGGCCTAGGAGAAAGCTAGGGAGGGACTTCTTACTAGGAACATGGGACAATGCTTTTAAACTGAAGAGGGTAGGTTTGGATTGGACACGAGGAAGACTTTTATGATGAGGATGGTGAGACACTGGCACAGGTTGTCTGGAGATGTTTTGGGTGCCACATCCCTGGAAGTGTTCAAGGTTTGGTTGGACAGGGCTTTAAGCAGACTGGTCTAGTGGAAGGTGTTTCTGACTGGCAGGGTGGTTGGAACTTTATGATCTTTAGGGTCCCTTCCAACCCAAATCACTCTATCATTCTATAAAAAAAATACAAATTCTGATGACTAAGTCTCCATCATCACAGAATCAAGGGTAAATATAAAATTAGCATCGTATTTTGTAGAGTAGCATTGTGCAATCACAATTCTGATGCCAGCAACGCAGAACATTACAGAAAAGGTCCTTATGGGACTGGTTGTCAGTCGGGGAAAGCACTGAACAACTGTTCTATGTATGCAGCTAGAGAAGTTCCACAACACCTTAGTTTCTAAGCTCTTCAAGCTATGCTGCTTTATTTAAATATTCTTTCAGATGCCTGTCTCTTTTTGTGTACAATATAAACAGTAAAACCAGTAGATTTTCAGAGGACTACTGACTAACAAACTAGATGTTTATGTTTGAAAGACAGACAGAATTAATTAAAATGATTTCACGGATCTGTTAATACAATGGGGTTTGAGGTGTCAAAGACACAAACTGTGAAACTTTATGTGGAATAAATTACTCATTGCTGGCAAACAACTGAACTTCTTTACATTCCATTTCTTGGCTATCTCAAACCTAAGCTCAAAGGCAGTTGGTATTTAATCTGCCTATTTCTGAAAAAAGATTAAATTATGAAGTAATAAAACACCCAAATTGTGTTATCATACTATAGGATGCTCCTGCTGAGTTTTATATAGCTTTAATTTTATGGAGTATAACAACACAGCCCTGCACTTAGATCTTAATGAATTCACCTACCACCCCCATTAAGCACCACTGTGCCACTGGAATAGCCTAGACTGTCTTTCTTTCCTGCACACTGTCTGCTCTGGGTTGCAGTATTCCACTCATTGTCTGTCTTCCACCAGTTCTCTATCCTGGATATTTTAGCTATATACTCTATATACCTTTAGATAAAGTTCTTGCATTCAGGTTCTACTATTCATTCTTCTTCAAACTTAAGCTTACCTTAAGATCCCTACTTTGGGACCGGAGAAGGTCTTGGATGTATCCTTTGGGATCTTTGGAGAAACTCAGCATAAAATCACGTTGTATTTTTAACTGATTTATGGATTCGATTGTTTCATGAATCTGACAGGAAAAAAACCAAAACAGATGTTTATTCCTCTCATGCTCCAGTGACCCCAAAGTCAGCCCCATTAGCATTTTCGTGTACTTCTTGTAATGTATGAGGGTGACAATTCTACTCTGCAGACTTATGCAGATTCCCATGGCTTTTTCCTTTCAAACAGGGAGATAACTGCAATCCTGCAATTCTGTTTTGGTTTCACTTTTACTTCCCCAATACAAGTATGTACAGGATTCTTCTTCACTTCCTGTGCTGAACTGCTGGATGACAGGCTATATACAATACCGAAGAGCTAAGTCATGTCATTATACAACATCATAACTTCCTGTGTATAATCAGCCTTTCCGCCAAGTCTGGGATTTTTCCGGAAAGGTGCTATATAAATATATCTTTAAACAGTGCCCAATGCAAGAAAGCAGTTTTTCCCCTGGTTAATCATCATCATATCTTTAATACCTTACTGTGATCCTTAAGATTTCTAGTGACTGTTTGATCAAGTCTGTTAAACGAACTCACATAACAGCCCTGACTTCTAGGCTTTTTCTTATGAAAAAAAAATTAGTCACAATGGCTGCAAAAAGGAGTGTGAGCAATGAGATACCAGGAGTATGAAAAGTTTATAGAAGATGAGTCATATCTTCAGAAATATTATGAAAGAAATGAGCTTTAACCAGCAGGGAAGAATGAAGACTCCAAAGAGAAGTCAAGCTGCTATAATCATCGTAGGTAACAAAATCAAGTATGATTAATGGGAAGACAGTTAATGAATCGTTTGCACGTACAGATGCAGAAAAGCAAACTTTCGCTACCCTGTTCCTTCTGGTTTGAGACTGTAAACCTATCTTGTTTAATTTCATGTATACACCTATTTTGCCAAAACAGCTACAGGCACGGGAGGAAATCATACTCCTCTGATCTGACCATGCCATCAAGGCCACTGGGGTAGGCACAACTACGTGGCGTGTTAGCAGAAGCAAGCTGCTGTTGGCTTAAAATCCTTCCTTATTTGGGAAAACGATGTGGCCGTGCTGGAGGGAGATCTTGTCGGCGTGCTCCGAGTTTCCACTAGAGGACTCTGCGGCAGCACAGAGTGACACGGTACAGACGGTAACGATGCAGCAGTCAATGCCTGCTTACCCAGGAGTGACTTCAGTAACTTTACTAATCGCAGCTGGTCCTCTGCCGTAGCAAACGCTCAAAAAAGAGGTGATACAGACATGGGAAAAGGTGGGCTGGACTGGAAACAGAATAATCTCGTGCATTCCGCATGCGAGCCTATATAACCTGAAAACCAACTGGCTGAGCAGCTGCCCTGCTGAAAAGGACCTATGTCAAGAGCACAAAGACCAGAGTTTAACATATTTATTTGTACCAGAGAAACTGGACCTTGACTGTATGTCACAAAAGTCATCTCTGATCCACAAGGTCACACTCACACCCCTTCTTCTTCCCTTGCTCAAAGACACATTTGTTTATCCCTTACCAAGCCAAATCAGCCCTTCACACGTGTGCCAAAAGCTAGATAACAGTCCCCATGACATGAACGCCTAATACAGCCTGCAGAGCTCACCACTGCTCTAAGACAGAGACTATTTGAAGTACACACAATCCTCTTTCAATAACACTGAAAACAATTCTGTCAAACTGCTTCGAGTGATTTTTCTGCCATGCTTTTTCCATATTTGCACCTACTACAAATACGCTGTTCTGCAGCTGTGCACACACAAAACATACTTGAGAGTATGGGATTCTCTTAGCATTTCCTTGGAGCACTTTAGCAAGATACCATGACCACTCAATCAAAAGTTATAGTCAAGCAGTTTAGATGATTCTTGAATGCCAGGGGACTCATTATGCTACCTGTGAAACTGCTTCTGTCACCTGTGTCAGGCCCTGGATAAAATCCTAAGTGAGAATGCCACCCAGCCCTCTGTATTCCACACTGCATGTGGCTGATTCATCCCTTGAAAGCATATCCAGCTGAGAAGTTCCTGTCTCACAACATTACTGTCTTTGTCATGTAACACCAAACCCACGTGAAGGTACACAAGAGTATACATGCCATGGGATACTTGGGCTCCTGGGCTAGTACCTTGTTGTCCAATGCTGTAATCTCCTGTTGGTTAGCTGTTGAGAGGAGAAAACTACTCATCTGTCCCTTTAATGGGTCTTCAACTTCTACATCTATGTCATAGCAAGCCGTCTTCTTCTGATCATTGGGATCAACACTATGAAAGGTATAACAGAAGGGCATAAGCACTGCCATAATGAATCAGAACAAATATCCATCCAGCCCAGAATACATTCTTCGATAAGCCTGTTGCAGATGCTATGAAAACAGTTTAAGAATTAGGGTATCTTTACGTATTTGTACATCTCAGTATATCCTTTCATCAGGCAGAATTCAGAGACTTTGGAGATGGAGCTTTTGTTCAGACCAGTAGCTTAATAGCTATTAGTTAGATCAATCTTAATAGCTACTAATGGACATAGTCTTCATTAAATTGTCTAACATCTTCCTGAGACCTGTTGTAAATCTGGCCTCCAAAGCAATCCCCAGTGGTAAATACCATACTGGTACGGTCTCTGCTCGACTGCATTTTTTTTGAGACGGAGCAAGTAGAACGAACCACATGCTACCATTCTGGATGTGAGCACATAATGACATTTTACTTGGTTCTCAGTTCCTTCTCTAATAATTCCTAGCACTGTAGTTGTTTGGGCAGCTGTGCAGCATTGTAACAATTCCCAGCTACTTCTTAAGAAGTAGCAGTGAATTTGGCGACCACCATTTTGTATGTACAGTTGCCTGATTAGTTCTTGAAAGAATATATCCATTCATACCTTCCTGTTACAGAAGCTACATCGACTCTTCTCGAATGTATCACATGTCTATTAACTCCATTCTCTACTACAATTAGTACTAATCAGCTTCCAATCCCCAGGACTGGTCCTGGTATGATTTTGGCATAGCTACTTGCCACCCCTCTGGTACTAAAGGGAGATTTCAGTAACAGGTAACACGTATAGAATCACGAGGTGGGAAAAGACCTTTGAGCTCACTGAGTCCAACCACCCCCCAGCACTGCTAGGGCACCACTGACCCATGGCCCTCAGCACCACAGCTCCACAGGGGCTTAGAAACACCCCCAGGGATCACGGGGACTCCACCACTGCCCTGGGCAGCCTGGGACAGCCCTGGACAACCTTATCAGTTCTCTTTGAGTCTACATAATATTTAAAGTATTTACCAAGAGTAGAGTCTTTCTGCTCACGTCTATTTCATTTCCATTTCAATCTCACTCTATTTTTGTTGGTTTGGTTGGGTTTTTTTTCAAAAAGGGATGTCTGAAGTGTGTTTTAAAATACTGTTATTTGTGGAATGAGTTCAGAATACTTCACATTTTAGTCTCCAAGCACATACTCTAAAACTAGAACGAATAATTGTGATCTAATTGACATTCTTGTAAAAGACAGGCCCGAGGATTTTTCTGAATTAAGAGCACACACATTTGCAGTCACTAGAGGTGAAAAATTCCCTGTAGCATGTGCTGGTTTTGGCCGGGACAGAGGTCATTTTCTTCGTAGTAGCTGGTATGAGGCAGTGTTTCGGATTTGTTTTAGAAACAGCATCGGTGAGACAGAGACATGTTGGTTATTGCCAAGGGGTGCTTGCATCATGCCCAGGGCCGTTCTCCTCACCCTGCCTTGCCACCCAGCAGGCCAGAGGTGTGCAGAGAGCTGGGAGGGGACACGGCCGGGACAGCTGAGCCCAGCTGAGCAGAAGGGGGTTCCAGAACACACACTGTCACGCTCAGCAATCAAGCCATGGGGGAGATGGGCAGGGGGCTGCTGCCTGTGGACTCTCTGGGTGTTGGTCAGGTGCTGGTGAGCAGCTATTGCTGTTTTAATTTGTATTGCTTGTCTTTCTTGTGTTTTATTTCTCTCTGGTATTTTCTTTTCCATTACAATATTATTAGTTGCTATTATTATATTTCAATTATTTAACTGTCTTTATCTGGGCCCATGAGTTTTTTCACTCTTACCCTTTTGATTCTCTTCCCCAGCTGGCTGGGGGTGGGGTGAGCAAGTGGCTGGATGGGGCTTATAGTCGACGTCTGGGGTTAAACCACAACAAGCAGGTGGCAAATGGTTTCAGGGGCTGACTACCTTTACTCTTAAAAACTGAATGCAGTGGGGAAGGGTAGAGGGTCTCTGAGAGTCTGTTTAAAGCTCAACTGGACTAGGCTCCTAAGCATCCCAATTACAATTTGAAGCTGCTTTGAGCTGGGGTCAGGCTCCAGGTGACCACTAAGGATCCCTTCTACTGGACATTATTCTGTGATTTTATAAGTCTAAAAATTACTTCCTTTAAATTCAGTGCCAGACTTCCAGATTTATGTTAGCTTAGCTTGAAACTGTAAAGACTCTACTGCAAAAGTATTCCCTATTCTCAGGAAATTAAAACTTCCCCTTTCCACAGCATCATGTCAGCACAGTGCTATGCTATCAGGTGCTGCATGGTGCACACAGCGTGTCAGAGAATACTCCTGGACAGAAGGTCCTGCTCTTTAGCTTGTAGCTAACAGACGACATACTGACTCCAGAGCCTCTTTGCTATCTCTCTGCCCCTGGAAACACAACCATCAGCTCCTTGTCATTTTTCTCCAAGCAATGACTATGTATCTCTGAGGACCTCAGCATTTTTTGGCCCATCAAACAGGTCACTGAGTTGTCTTCAATGACAGTATATACAGAACTATCAATCTGCAGGGTGGTCAAGCTGAATTTCGACTACTTTGTTTTATACATTCAAATGAATCAAAAAGCAAATTTTATTTTGATAGCCTGTGTAATATTTAAACTTATCACATATATCATAAATTTAAAAAAAGAACTCAAAAGAACTCAAATATTCAGAAATATTTGTTGTCAATATTCTGTAGGAAATCAAACCACCGCGCTCAATAACAACGATGGTTAAACACCTGGAATCAGAGTTTTGACCAAGACCACAAAGAAATCTGGGAAATATCTTTAACAGCAAGGTTGAAATCCCCAAAAGTCTCTTTATCTCCCTCCCCAAACAGAGCTGTCACTTAAATATGGAACGTGCTGGAAGCGCCCTAGATAGCTGAAAGTTGTATTTCACCTGCTGTGCCAGAAATACATAGGTTTTGACAAGGATGCCAGAATCTCAGTATCTTGGGCACAATGACCTTCTCTGAATCTAGGCATTCTTCATTGTAAATCTCTCTGACTAGCTGGCATTCTTAGAGCAACACCCAAACTGCTGACCCGATCTCAGCAAAGCATGCATGGACTGGCTGCTGTATGTGAAACTGTCATACTCTTGTGCATTTTACATAATTATTCAGTGAGTACAATGATTGCCCAGAATGTACAATATCTTACTTTAATTTCTTTTTTTCCCCTCTTACATGGATTGAAACTGTCATTCCTCTCCCCCTAGGAAAGATCAACTCTTTCAATGGTATTCGAGTAGGAATAAAAGTAAGATTTGTTTTGCATACTCCTAGAAAATTGGTGTCATTCTATTGAAAATAATTCAGAATTGTTTAGACCAGAATGACGCAGAGAATGAACACACGAAGTCCAAGGTATCCATCTGGAAGTTATAAAAACTGGATTCTGATTCCTGCTACTGCTTCTGTATTTTATGTAGTGAGTGTTCTGCACATGACAGCACTGAGCTGACTGACCAGCTTACCTGATTATATGGTTTATCACTATAGGGTCTGGTGGCAGCAGCAGGTTAGTGAGTCTCTGTGGAATTTCTGAAAACTTTAGCCGTGGACAGTCAAAGATCTGGAATACAACAAAGAATGTTATCTTGTCCAAAACCTAACCTACAATTAAATAAGAAAGCAAGAAATCAACAGCTCAAAAGTAAGGTGATTTCGAAAGCTATAATTCTGGCTCCTTGCACAGAATATGGTTTAGGTCACTTGTGTCCCTGCAAATTGCTGCAGTACTTAAAATCTGGCCTAGCCAACAGATGCATCAGATGATGACAATTTCGGGCATCCCACTTTTGGTTTAGGTGCTGAAGGGCACAAGCCACTTTAATGGGACATCAGGATCAACTGTATCAATAGTGGGAGAGAAGTGAACATTTCCTGTCTTACAAAAGGTTTGCAGCACCATATCATAAACTTTTTTTTTTTTTTTTTTTTAACCAGAGGAAATAGAAAAACAGGATTTGGTGTTGTTTTTTGGTTCATTTGTGTTCTTTTCTTTGTTTGTTTGCGGTCTGCTTTGTGTGTGTGCGTGTTTTTTCTGCTTGAGATGGGTTTCTATTTGTTCGTTTGTTTGTTTTCCCAAGGCATGTTTCCTGCAATATTTTGTGTTAAAGAAATATACAAGAAAACACATTTGGATTTTAAAACCATTTGCAATTTTAAATTTATTTTTTCAAGATTAAGGAATAAAAAAAGTCAATATGCTTTTACTTATTTTTAAACAAAATCTAAACAGCCTCTTGGAAGGGACCCACTCCTTTCCAATCAACATCTCACAGCTACCTTCTCTTTACTATGGTCCAGAAGCTAAATAGGTATTGAACGCAGATAATTTAAAAAAAAAAAAAAAAATCTTTTGAAAAGGATCCAAATCTGTAGGTTTTTGAAATTTTCTGTGAGGAATCGCAGTGCATTGCCATGCAGCTAGAACCACTCCTTATACTGAAAAGCTCAGAAATACAATCATTAGAACATTTTTTTTCCTACTGAGATTTTTAATGCTCTGAACAGGTAAATATGCAATACCATGATGTGGAGGCAATTTGTAAAAATGTTGAGGCCTATGAAAATGCAAATGCCTCTTCAGGAAACTACTTCCACCTGATAGAAGATACTACTTGTAGTATTGTATCTGTAAAAAGAAACATGCTTTGCAGATCTAGAGACAAAGGATGCAGAGTTGAAAAGGACAGACTATCAGGTTATAGAACAGACAGACAAAGTCAGACTGTCCAACCAGGATGCTGAGGTTCCTCAGAAAGAGTATCTTCCGAAATCCATAATGTTCTGGAGTGAGGGAATTTGGTAGCAGCACCTAGAAGCCATCTCTGGCTTTTGAAATGCCTTTGGACCTTTTTTTCTTGGTTTTGCTTGTAACACAATGGATTTCAAATCTCCCAGATGATGTAAACAGTGTTTATAAACAGAAAAGGATCTTTCTCCATCAATTCTAAAATCTGTTTCATTTGCTGGACTTACCTGCATCCAGGAATTTAGTCAGCTAGTTTCTAAAGAACAAGGAAGTAACCAAATCTATTGAGTCTGCAACTGACTCTTTATTTCAGTTCTGAATTCTGACACGTGATAGAGATGACTGTGGAATTCCCATTCAATATCTCTGCATACCAAGCTCCATCCAATCTGCTGTCACCACTGCCTCAACACCCATGTCAAACTCCTAATGTGGATGGCAAAGAGACAAGAGCCTTAAGGAGGGAAAAGGGAGCAAGGATGCACCATAGTGAGAGAGTGGGTTGGAGACTGGAAATTAAGGCTAGATGGAATTTTCCTAAAGCTTCTCATGTTCCTACTAAACTTATAGCCACTGGCTCTGAAAGCCTACGTGGCTTTAGTAATTCTGGTGTTTGAGGTAACTCAGTGATACTCTATTAGTCTGCACTGTATTGTGCCATTAGATACAACCACAATCACACCAGTGCAGGATTTAGAAAAGCTGGCATACCAAATGAGAAGACCGGTACCTCAAGGGAATTCTAGAGACACTGATGTGTTATGTCCTGCTCCTCTAAGTGATCTGTGCCCTTTCACTTAAAATTACCATTTTTTTCCAGGAGTTACATGCCTAAAACTATATAGTCTATAGAAATATCATCAGATGGGAAGGCATTCCTAACCCAATTCCTTTACTCTCCATATCTCCCTCTTAGACTATTAGCATGAAAAACAATTAATCAGGAAATGTCTCATTTGATTTAATGGGATTCATTTTCCTAACTAATAACATCAGTTTTGAAAACAAGATTAGCTACTTAGGACATTTTTCCCAGAGATCTAAGGAAAATGGAAACCCTCAAATCAAACCCATTTACGATTTAAATTTATGCAAGCAGTGCATTCTTATGAAACTATTCCAGATTAGCCAGCTCTTGCAGGGAGTGTGGTTCAGTCTTCCAGAAAAAAAGAATCTGTTACTTCTCAACTCTCCCATCTGAATAATCTTCTGAGGATGGGAAGACAACAGTGCTCTTCCTGTTTACCATAAGTAAAGTGGGAACTGATGTATTGGATCAGATGAAGGATCTACCACACATCTACCATGCTATCCTGCCCTTGATAGTGGCCAAAAGTGGATACTAAAGGAAAAATGTAAGAACAGGAGAAACATATACTGGTCCTTCCCCCAGAATACCCTCCCGGTCACCACAGCTTTGCAATTACCTTGCATTCATAACAGCCCAAGAATTTTTTTCCATTGGTCTGTCTCTTTTGGAACCTATATACACTTTTAGCATTTGCAATGTCCTAGTAGAAGGACTTTCCAAGTTTAACTATGTTCAATTCCTTTTGTTTGTTTTTTAATTTGCTACCTGCCAGTTTCAGCTGATGGCCTTCTAATTATTGACCAAAGTAAACAGTAATTACTTCTTGTCCACCTTTTCCATTTCCTGCTCATGATTTTTCAGAAGTTTTTCACCTCTCCTTTTTCATTTCGTCTTTGGGCTGACACAAAAAAACCCAAGTCTAAATTGGCTATAGATAAATAGGGAATGAAAATCAAATCATCTAAGCAACAGAACAGTTTTTTAATTTTGCCAAAAATTCTTACGTACTTTTAAGATGGAATTTTCACTATATATGTAAAAGCCTGCATGCTGTAATTGTCAAAAAAATCCCAGCCAAACAAGAAAGTGACTAAATAATCCACACTGCTTTAGTTCTCTATTCCTCAAAATAGCCATTAATCTCACCATTTTTTTGTTGTGTTTTAAATGTAGAAAAACGCAGTGCTGCCTTTAAGTTCATTTTGAGCATTGGTCACTTTAAACCATTGTAGGGCAAATTATTAACAGAAAATAAAAGCTTAAAAAGAAAACTAGGACACAGCTTTCATTGCAACAGTTACTCTCAATGCTCCCTAAAACACTACTCATTTATTACAACTGCCAGTACTTTCCCTAAACAAGGGTATGTCACAAACCCTACCCTGAGGTACTTTCATAATAAATTAGGTTAGTCTGAAGCTACAGAAAATCAAAGCTGATTAAGATGGTGATAGCTCAGAAAACATTACCTTTACAAAATACTTATAATCATTTTACAGAAAAAGTGGAGGTGCTTTTAAGTGGCCTTCTTGGTTAATTCTAAAGGTCATTGTGAAAGACAAAAAATCTTCATGTGCTAGTGTCAAAATATCATGCAGATCATTGAGGGTACTTTCTAATTTGAAGCCAGGAAAAAAATGGCTTTTCTAATTGTATCTTACATATCTTCTACCCTTCATAAACAGGGGAGAAAAGGGGAAGAGAACAGGTCTACATACAATGTGGCAATCAGAATCAGCAGATTATTTCATATTTCTTAGTATAAAATGATACATTGCGGGGGGACGATGGGGGGGGGAGGGAGGGGGAGGGTGGGAAACACTAAATCAGTACAGTGAAACAATTAGAGAAAGTCCTCCTTCCAGGAAAGGCCGCAGCTTATGTGGGAGTGCTAAACCACCAGATGTGCTTTGTGACAACGCTGGCACGTGGAGAGGGAGCGTATTGTATCAGATGTAGTGACTGTTGAAAGCCATTTAGTACTGAAGATACTGCAAATCGTTAAGGGAAGATAAAAATCAGTAATTTTCATCCATCCAAAATTTTTGGATTGTTATGGTTTGCCTCTAAAGAGCTACTGCGTCCAAAAAGGAGTTACCTGCTGGAAGTATTTGTCGCAGTTAATGTATTCCTTATCGTGGGAATCTTGCAGCTTATTTGTTTTGATGTATTGCCAGAGAGCCTGGATGATGGCTGACCGGGTCTGCGTGTGTATCCCCAGCAAACGGGCTAATCGTGGGTCCAGTTTAAACTGTGGAGGCTGTAACAGAGAGAGGAGATGGCAGTAGAGAGAAAAGCAGACAGATACATAGGTATGAAGTTTCAGCTTGAATTCTCAGGGGACTCTGTTCCTCAGGAGAAGCACCCCATTAAGTGGCAGAGATTGTAAAAATCCCATTTGCTCAGATGTGCACCACTGGCAGGGCTCTGGAACCCTATGTCTAGGGTTTGAAAAGAAAGAGGGACATTATACATGTGCTATGCACACAGAATACCTGTATCACATGCTTCAGATAGTAATAGCTTGCATGAAGACTAAGGAAAGGATTTTCCTTTTCAACACTGATGCATAATTTGACTTAAGGCAATGGGAGAAGAAAAAGAATGCTCCTTCCTGTGAACTACTGGAGATTAATCATAGACAGAGAGAATGAAGTCACGATGATGCGCCTACTGTTGCTATTAACTGCTCATCTGCTTCACATCAACAAAGCACCTTGGAACTCTGATTTTCAGACATGTTCCTAGACATGTTCCTACCATTCTTCTGCACACCAGAAAATTTACCCAGCCACAACTAGTCAATGGAATATATTTTTTCTCCTGACCTCTGTGATACAACTCTTCAACTACCCTCTTCTGCATCTCTACTAATGTAAATTCCTTGGATACTTTGGAGTTTGGTGCCTCTGTGAGTGTGTACCCATACTCAAGTATGATAATTGCCACACTATTAGGCAAGGACTACTCTGTCGGTACCAGGTGACCCAACACTAGCTTTGTAACAAATCATGATTTAAGCATAAGTGAACATCTATTTTAAAGCATAAATTTATAACAATGGTGAGCATAACAAACATCATTATATTGTCTTAACAATAATGATTCTCACTGGCAACATCATCGTTTCAGTTAGTTCATAAGCTCCCTAAAATTAATAACATTTCCTCTGTTAACATAAAAAGGCGTGTCTTCATTCTGCACAGATGAGAAAGAGAATGGCACAGAATGATTATACAATCAAAATGTACCTGATACTGAACTGTCACTGAAAAGGGAGATCTCATCTCCTCTCAGCAGTGCTTTTCTATCAGCTTCCTTAAGACAGCAACATTTGTTTCAGGGGTGGTTTCGGTCAGATTAGTGAGCTCCACAACTGCAAATCTCCATCATTTGTGCCAAGAGAATAGAGACTGTGGCAGTGCACACTCAAAACTGAAATGAAAGTGGGTTTTTGGAGCTAAGTTGCTCCTTACAGTGGCTTAAAACACCTTGAAACTGTGCCCAGGAGCTTCTTCTGTACTTGATCCCAAGGCAGAATAAGCTCATTTTGCCTAGCCTTTTTTTGCTTGTTTGTTTCCTGTGACTGGGAATAGGGAAGTGACTTGGAAGTTAGCTTTCAAATGCATCAGTTCCTTGACTTGTTTGTGTTCAGCCCACAAATACTACAACAGAACCAATACTGATGAGAGAGAGGAGCAGGAATGCCTAACAAGGCCTAAGAGTAATGGCCAGTCTAATCCTTGCAAGGCAACATTGTCTTCTGCCAGATTAGGGTGACAACGTAACCAAAATTTAACAAACCAGGAAAGCCATGTAGTCTGCTCCGAAAAAAAAAGGGCTGCCACAGCTACTCAGCGAGTTCTGGTACCACTAGCAAAAGCCACTCCTTTGAATGTCTGTACAGGACCACACATAACTCAGGTGCAACTGGCTATTGTCTAAGAAGCCTGATGTGAAAATACATATTCTTTCTGCAGGTGGGCAATAAAATTACTCATTCTCATAGCACCAAGAATGATATTTTGCTAGACTGGAATAGAAACTTACTTGATGTGTCCCCTTCAAATTTTAAATAATCCGTCAGTTTGTTATCATTCTAAGCTTAGTGAACTAAGTGATATTTTGAGTCCAGGTGCATTGTTTTTTAATGTACGTGACAGGATGAATCTGCTCCGTTGCACTACATCCCAATGGTTGTGTTTTCCACGCCAAAAGCAGTGCACTGACCTGGTAGTCCAACATGAGGAGTAACGTGCACCGCACGCTGACATCACCAGGTCTTTTCACCTGGAAGCCATCCGTTTCCTGGGTTGTGGGAGTTCTGTGCCACTGCCAAAGGAAAAAAACAGGTAAGACAGTCAGTCATTTTTTCACTGATGTCCATGGAGGTGCATCTTGCACAGTACACTATGCAGGAATAAGACAAGTACAAGCGTTCTGAAAATCTTGCAATTTAAAAAAAACCAAAAACAAACAAACAAACAACCCAACAAAACAAAACAAACAACAACAAAACAACGACCAAACACCAAAAAAAGCCAACAACAACCCCCCTCCAAATCACTTCTTGCTCTGCCCTTACAATTCAACTTTAGTGCACAATCTCTTCTGCTTTCAGCATGCTTTATTTGTTAGGAAAAATGCACACAATCTTTACACCTTTTCACACATTCTGTTCTAAGATGTGCACTAGCTACATCACTACCACATCTATGTTTTAGACTATATAGACTCTGTTGGCAAACATTCTTAAAAAAATTATGGAATTTTGAAGGCTTTGCAAAAAAAATTAAATTAGATAATGAATGCAAAGTAACTTAAACAAGGTAAACAACAGGCACAGGGCTATTTAGATGTGCTAGAATCAGGTTTGTATGCAGAGGGTGCAAGACCTTCTTACCTCCACAAGATGGTTGTCAGGTCCATAAAGATCTTTGTCCAGTTCAATAACCAAACTCTTAAAAAAAGATGAAAACTTACGTTTCTGTTTGCTGAGCTGTGGAATTAGAAGAAACAGAAATGTTAAAGGTGGCATCAAGTAGCTTCTGTTCTATGCTTCCTTCTCAGGCTTTCTCTTTCTCTTGAATATTAATTCACACCCTAACCCTAACAAGTGTGATCAATATTTTCCCTCTGACAAGTGCAAATCATAGAATGGCTTAGGCTGGAAAGGACTTTAGAGATCATCTAATCCAACCTCCCTGCCATGGGCAGGGACTCCTGTCAACTAGACCAGGTTGCTCAAGGCCTCGTCCAATCTGACCTTGAACACCTCCAGGGAGGGGCATCCACAACCCTTCTGGGCAAAAAAAAGCTGCAAAAACCTCAACAGTGGTGGAACATTGCACACTTCAGGGAAGATTTCCCTGACAGTCTTAATGTTATTGGAAAGGATTGGCTTGTAACGTGAACACAGCATCTGTGAGAGTGAGTCCAGAGGAGCCCCAGCAATGCTGGGAGGGCTGGAACCCCTCTGCTGGGAGGCCAGGCTGGGAGAGCTGGGGGGTTCAGCATGGAGAGGAGAAGGCTCCAGGAAGACCTTCTTGGTGTCTTTCAGCACTTGAAGGGGCCTGTCAGAAAGATGGGGACAGGCTTTTGAGCAGGGCCTATTGGGACAGGACAAGGGGTGATGGTTTAAACTACAAGAGGGAGATTTAGCTTAGAGATAAAGAACAAATGTTTTACAATGACATTGATGAAACACTGGCCCAGATTGCTCAGTGAGGTGGTCGATGTCCCATCCCCAGAAACATTCAAGGCCAGGTTGAGTGGGGCCTTATCCCTCAGTCTGGCTGGACAAGCCAGCAGCCACAAGCCAACGCTGCCATTCAGATCCTTGCCAGCCCCAGTGAAGCACAGGTAAGTCATACGTCATCCAGGAGTTTCCCCTCCACTCGCAGCTCCCATGAAGCAATGCTGCCATCAGAGTCATCGGCATCAGATTTTGCGGGATTAAATGTGTTGGAGATGTAGAGTCTCAGTTTCCGCTTTTGCTGTTAAACAAATAGAGAAAAGTACACATGCAGTTTAAGACCAAGACCTGAGTAAGCCACAGGAAAGGTGGTAATTACACATTTAGTAGAGAATCTGCATGTTTAGTACAGTTGCACTAGGTTATACTAGAGTTTAGGATTTGGTTATGTATAAGAAAATACATGGAAGAGAGGAACCTGAAACTTCCTTTCAAAAACTATTCAACACAAAGATGCTCTAAGATCCACTGTAAGAGAAGAAAGACAGGGGGTTGCAGGGCCAAACCTACGAGACTCTACATCTTGCACTTCTGGACCAGATATTTGAGAAATCATTGTAAGAAAAGCATGCCCTGATGCCCTTCCTGTCTAGATCCGAGCTAGATTGCTATGACTCAGCTGCCTTTTACCCTAATCAAACATGCTGCAGCTTCAATGTGAAAACAGTGAGACGTGAGTGGAGGGAGGCACTGTGCTCCATTCCTAACCCACGTGCTCAAGTCTGAGAGATATACGATCATACCTATCTGTCATCATTTTTACAGGCTATCAAAGGCTTCCCAATCACTGTACTCACTTATTGGCACGTTATTTCTCAGTGCCTTTCTCTCCCATGCACCATGTGGAAAACCTGGCCATTAACTCTAAGGCGCAGAAAAAGATATTGCCAGAAATTTCTTTGGGACTCTAATCTCAAAAATCTGTTCAAAATAGAATGATGAAAAGGCTACAGTTGTCAAATTAATGCAGTCAAAACAACCTTCATACAACTTAAGGAGCAGTCTTGCAAAGCTTTCACACTCACTCATATAGGAGAGAAAAAAGTTACATCAGGTCAGGAAACTAAAAATCTAATATAGTGTAGATGAATGTGAGAGGCAGAGATGTATGACTGAGGAGGAACAGGAAAATGACTACATTTTGCCAAGTCTAGAGAAGACGGTGACTGAAAGATTTGATGGAAATGGAGTGTCAACAGCATGCACTGACAGAGAAGAGGATTTTCAAAAGTGCCAAGAGCCCAGGAAATGACAGGTTGAGCCAGAAAAGAACAGGCAGATAGGTAGAAAAATATTCCTGGAAATTCATATTCTCTCTCCATCCTTTCCTAATAGATTCCTGTTGCTAAAGTGCTCTCTCATTATATAAAATGCGGGCTTTTTACAGAATCTTTACTTGATGTGAAGGATTTGTGATAAACACCACATTTCTAAAATCCCAACTCTTCAAATTAACTTCCACATTTTATTCATGGTTCCTCAATTTTATTCTCACTTGAATTATTTGTAAAACTGTATCTACAGCTTTTTTCTTAATAATTCCTCCTAGATACTCCACTGGTATTTCAGGTTTATGTCACTGATGCCATTTCCACTTCTGATTTCCAAAGAATTATCTCCATTCTCTCTTTTGCCCTGGAAACTCCTCTCCTCCTACCTCCCCATATCCAGATAGGCACTGAGTCTATTTCCTCCAAAGTCTGACATTTCACCACCCAAGATCATCCTCTGCAACAACATCCTTATTCAAATCTGAATCTTTTAGAAGTCTTCCTTTCTTCTAGCTTTCAGGCTCTAGCTGCCTCTTACAGTCCACCCAGAACCAAGTTAGTAACAACACCTGACTCCACTGTGAAATACAAAATACCTCTCCTTGATAGTGTTTTATTGTTTCCCTTTGCTAAACCCTGATCACTTTTCTTTCAAGTCATGCACCAGCCAGATGCAGCCTACATTTCAGAACGCTCTCTCCTGCTGGGTTCCCTACACTTTCTCTGCTCTGTCAAAGCCAGAGCCTGCATAGTATTTGTTTCTCCCACATCTCTCTTCAAATTACAGTGTTTTCTTCTACACAACAAATTCCCTTTCTCAAATTTAATTCTTCCCTCGCTGTAATCCCTACAAATCATTTCACTTATTCCACATCATGATCAGAAAGGAACTTAGAATAATTATGAAGAAAAACTCTAAGTAATGGCTGTATCTAAAAACTTATCTTTTGCCCTACTTTCTAATGGATCTTGATTTCAGATGGAAAACCATTCGGCCTTTGATTCCAACCTGTGGCAGACACTACTGACAACCTGTAAGTACCATGGAATGCTGAGCCTTTGGTCTCTGCTAAGTAAGGACCTTCTATCCAACAGGCAAAGTGTGTATCTGCACCCTGCCAGCTGTCTTCAGATTTTGTCCCAAAAGGTACTGCAGATTTGCAACACTATTAAGGCAGAGGTTATCTCCCAAGTGCAACCACAGAAAGATCCTTGCTTCCGACTCATCAACTCAAATAGGGCAACTGCACGGCTGCAAGAGGACCCCAGTGCCAAATGGGCTTTGAATCTAATAAAAATCCTTATTAGAACACAAAGCAGAATATGGGAACATAAAGAAGTAAAACTCACATTTGCCAGGTAAAATGGAATAAATTAAAGAGAGAAAGAAAAACAAAAAAAGGCTTCTTAAACCAAATTTTCTCTGTTCACATGTCCTTGAAAATAGTTCATTTCCTCAAGCTTACTCTTATTCCAGCAACTCTGTGATTTCCGGGGTTGCAGAAAACTCTGTAGGGTCATTTCTGGGGAGACACAGAGAATCCTCTCTTTTTATTCCTTAAGATCTAGCTGTATTTGTACTATTGCCTTCTTTCAGGAGACTCCACATTCCTGCATTTTCTTCCGACTTCTTACTCAGTGAGGCAGCCACTCACCCTCTCAGCCTCTCCGACTGCCTTGCTCTGCACCCCAGCTGCCATCATGTCCCCATCCCACAGAGAGCTCCACCAGGCCAACTGCACCTCAGGACAAGACAAACACAGGCCTTCCTGGCCACTGCTGAGCCACCGCCCTTTAAAGGGAACCTACAGAGCCAACTGAAAACTGGTATCGGCCACTACAATCATCATAACCAGTGACTCCAGACCTGACCAGCACAGTGCGGCCAGATCTGCCAAAGACATTCTGGTAAGCAGTCCATAAAAACTGTGAAGAAGACTCTTCACTTTGAACACTGCCTGACCAGCCAAACGTCCTCCTCTGCACAGCACTGTACTGACCTAGAAGCATCTGAGCCCCCATAACTACCTCTCCAAAGCTGCTGTCAACATGTCCACCTCCTGTTTGTTCCCTTATGAGTTGTTGCTATATTTTTTCCTTCTTTCTGCCCTTCCCAGAATTCCCACTAGCACCTCTTCCTTACACATGTCTAGCATCGCCAGCACCACTGATTCCTCACAAAAATCTACCAGCAAACAGCTCTGCTCACAACATTCTGGGAGGCTGACTATCTTATGTTCCAGTTCCAGGAACCAGACAACGGCACTAGACCTTGCTCTACATGCACTTATCATCAGCAGTGGCAATACATACTTTGAGCAGTGGCCTTTAAAGAAAACACATTTAGAAATCTCTAGCAAAACATCGGAACCATGGCTCCACAAATGAACCTTTCATTTGGACCTGCAGGCTCCTTCTCATCTACCATGACTTTTCTCCTGTCAGCTGTGAGACGCTACCATCTCACCTGAGGAACCAAGATCCAAGAGTAATAGTCTGAATCTCTTCTGAAGGGAGCTACCCAATGAGTTACAACTTCAACACTCACCGCTATACTGCTATCATAAGCATGTTCAGTTTTGGAAGATGTCAGCTCAGAAATTATATAGACAGTCAAAACTGAATTCAAGAAAGAAGAACACCAAAACGGTGCTGGCTGGGGTTTTTAGAGCAACTATATAGACCATAAAGTCTCCTTGGCTGAAGACACACACCCCAAATCACTGCACTCCGTTCACCTATCAGTACTGGGTTCCACAATAATACAATGTTCTTATCCAGAAGGCTCTGAGAGAGAGTATTTTCCCATCTCCAGTTGAACAACTCCATCTCATCCAGGCAGGAAATGACACAACATCAGTTATGTGCAACTTGGTTACTTTGCAGCTTAAATACAGCAGTACAATGTACCTGATCAAGAAGCTGCTGCCCTTCACCAAGTTCTGCACATTTCTTAGCAATCCACATTACATCACAGATCTAAAATCTATTCCCCTATCTGTATGGTGGCTTCTCAGAGTGCAGAAAAGCAAAAAACAAACCAAAACCTGTGGCCTTGCTTTTTACTGGTAGGATTCTCAGTAGCCCAGAGCAAAAACTGAGGAGAAAACAGCTCTAGGGCAGGAAGAAAGCATCACATTTCTTTTCTTCAGACACACTGAAACTTTATCACCCACAAAGACAAAGCTCAACAGGAGCAGAACTTCATGGAGACTTGATCAATGTTGTGAATTGAATAACCTCCTGTCCAAAAATAAATAAATGCTTAATCTGCTTATTCTGTCAGTGTAAGACACGCATCTTTAACATGCATCTTTGACTCATCTCCAGCAAAATGAACTGCAGTCACATTAAAAAGAAAATCCTTCCCCACAAACCACTGTATTTCACTTAGTTTCTCCTTGAGGGGGGAAAAAAAAAAAAAAAAAAAAGTATATGTGACAGAAGATTGGTCATGTCAGTGATGAACTACTGCAAAGGTCTTGGCTACGACAGCAGCACAAATGGCGGGAGAGCTCATGTGGAATGAAACAGATGTAAACAGGAGGCTGACAGCAATGCTGGAGCAGCAGAACTACAGCTTTTTCTCTCTTTTCAATGTCATCTTCACACAAAGCAATACAGCTTTAAGTCCTGGAACTCCATCACATCCTTCAGAAAACTACCTCTGGTTTATAGTGCCACATTTTTTTTTTGAGTTTTCATTAGCATTAAATTCCTAAGAATTCAAATCAGAAACTAAATATAATGGTGTCTGTGATATCCCAAAACCAAATCTCTATTGACTGCTGAAGTTAAAGTTCCCTTCAGTGAACTCTCAGGCAGGACACAATAACTCCAGGACACTTCCAGGTAAGTTGGGATCGGGATTTCAGAAAAAATAAGTAGGTTTTCAGCAGATGGTCTATTGCTGACTGCATCAAGGAAATCTGGCTGCTGATCCTATGAATAGTATTGTGTTAAAAGCTCTTCATGCGCATCTTAGAGAAGGCATTTTATGTACCTCAACACTACATGAAAGCCACATGCGTAAAGCATAGCAAAGATTAAAATCTGTGGTTTTGTCTTTGCATATAGAGTAATTCTTTCGTGGTCTCACAAAAACTTTTTGGGAAGCAAAAGAACAGTGGAAGATAAAGTAGCATGGAGACTAGAAATCAGAAGACAACAAGAACAGCGACCAGTAGTAACAAGTGTTCAAGTCTGACCATTATAAAAGAATCAAATGAAACAGAGAGTGTCCATAACAGAACTGGAATATAAAGTTATTGCTCACCCAGAGTAGCAGCAAATAGATGGGTCAAAATTCATAGAAGAAAAAAAAATTTGTTAAGTAACTCATGACAACAAAAGATGGACAAGAACTTAAAAAATGGCCAATCCAAAGTTCAAAAATCAGTGACTTGGTAGAATATGCAAGTATCATGAATACTAAAAGGAACTACGCAATATTTACTGAGTTCAAAATTGCACCAACACAGGAAAAACACCTGTAGACAGGTCTATAAAAATTTTAAGAACAACAACAAAAACCTCCCAAGAAGTCAGACAAATGTTATAGAGGAATAAACCAGAAAATAGTACACACAAGAGTCTATAAAATCAGGTATAGCAGTTTATTTGGCAGTTCTCTCCTCTCTCAAGGAAGAGCATGGGGATGTGTATACTGACATAAGAATGGCTGGGGGCACTAAAAATTCTTTCTCTGCTGTCATTGGGAGGACTGAACTTTTTACCTAAGAAAAGAGAATGTTAAGGAACCTGAAATACATACTTAAAATACAGCACGATCTGCAGAAGGAGATAAAAGTGTTTGAGTTTTCCTTATCTCACAATGCAAAAAAGCAGAAGACATAAAATCACACCACAAGGCCATAAATCCAAACCTGATCAATGGAAGTTTGTCATGTATGCTATACAAAGCACAATGAACCACAGTTAACCCCCAGAACTCATTGTCAGAGAACACAGATTTAGAACTTACAGGCTTTTAAGCCAAAAGTGACTTTATTGTCCAGTTCAATTTCCTGTGCAACACAGGCTCTAATCATTCACCAAACAGGGCAGCTCTTCTTAAAGGACACCCAGTGTTGACTTAAAGATTTGAAAAAATGAAAAATCTATTAAATCTCTGATATCTTCCTCTAGTGGTCATAAGTATACACATTAATCAGTCTCAATTGGTCTATTTTTGAACTATCAGCTGTTGGACCAAAGCCAAAAGCTTTTTAAAACAAAACAAAACAAAGCAAAACAAACCCAACAACCAAACAAAAACAACCAAACAAAAAAACCAAAACCAAGAAGGGGCTGGAGTGGTTGTATTATATACAGATCCCAGGAATATTCAGTCATATCAATATATGAGATTTTTAAAAGATGTCGGACATTTCTGTGTCAATATAAAGTGACACTGATTACTGGAATTTAGGTGGAACTGTTACCTTGTCACCACATACCTACAGTTGGAAGGGTTTCTGGCACCTTCCTATGAAGTATTCAGTGCTAGAGCACATTACTCAGAGAGGCTGGGGAATCTCCCGCCTTGGAGATGTTCAGAAGCTGTCTGGACACAGTCCTGGGCAATCAACTCTAGATGGCCCTGATTGAGTAGAGGGGTTGGACAAGATGACCTCCAGAGGTCCCTTCCAACTTCAACCATTCTCAAGTCCTGTTACTGGTCACTATTAGTAAGAACACTGATCCATACCTGCCTCATAATTTCTGTTACCTCTGCATGTGGGAGAGGGAGGATGACTGCAAGATTTAACCATGGCCTCATCGAATACTTAAGCTAGTTTGTGAAGGGTTAAGAATGCACATAAACTTTGCCTGTTTGTGTCGAGGCTGAGGAACTTCTTGCGCTGTGGCTGGATTCAGTCCTAGCTAGCTAAAAGCAGTGTAGCATGGTAAGGCTGTGGGCACAGTCTCTGACAGTAACTATCCAGGCAACAAGCCAACCAGCAACACAGTAACACCTGTTGGCGTGGTCCCATTGGCAACTTGGTCCTCTCCATAATAACAACTATAAGAACCCCAGGGCAGTCTAGAGAAGACAACCTGGGAACTCCTAAGGCCAAGCTCAGGAGTGTCCAAAAGGAGGTGGACTCACCTAAAACCCACTGACTCTGAGGTGACCTTCAGAGCTTGGGAGACTGCAGATCAATATACATGTTAAGGCCAAGGACAGTAAGACAACCACAGCCACGACCTGACTCTCCCAGTGTATAACCACATACTAATTGGAGGATGTATCTGCTGCCAGACCAAGCTCCTCACATGAGGAAAACTGCAAGCTATGGGGCTTTTTATCCTTTGTATTTTGTAAGTGTTATGGTTGATGATTAAAGATGAGAAAATTCCTAATAAAACTACCTCAATGCGTTTTTTTTCTTTAAATTGAAATTGTCATAAATTCTGTTTTTCTTTCAACATAATTCTACTTTAAATGGCTCTAGCAGCATTTCCCCGGAAGATCTCTAAAATATCTTATCAAAACCCCTGTAGTGCTTGACGGAGTACACCAATGGGCCCTAGGGTCATTGAGCTAGCAGCAACGGTAAGCCCAGGTCATGGTTCTGTACCATGTAATGCTTTTCAGAACCCATGAAGATACAATTTAAAAAATGAAATCTTTGTTATTTCCCCTTGACTTGGAGAAATTTTGCTTCTCTGACAATTAAAACCTCTTTCTAGTTTCAAGTCTAGCATTTATTCAGTCACCTTTTCCCCATTTGTTCTTGTGCCAGCATGATTCTTCAGCCTCAACGATACTTTTCTTCCCCTCTACCAAAAATGCAGCCGCTCCCAGTCCCCTAGTTTTTTTGTGTTTGCATATAAAAGCCAAGGGACATTCACGAGATGAATTTTCCTTTCCCTAGGTTGTTCCAGAAGCTCTTCTTTCACATGATCATTCTAGTCCGAACTGTTAATTTTAAGCATTGATGACACTGTATTCCAGCTTTAACAATCAGATGAGATGTCACTAGGGTCTTCTGCAGCAACACTAGAACTTTGCTGTTGCTACAGGGAATTCCAGTTACAGACCTAGCAGAAGATTTTTTCTCTCAGTCATATAAATATTAAATATAAGATTGTTATTATCAAAATAATAAACTTCACGTTTAATAATGTTTCGAATCAATTGGCATTTTATAGCAGAAATTCCTCCAATTAATCCCAGACTGCACCAAGACCAATGTGACAATCACAGGAAAGGAAGGACACTGACCATGTGTTGCAGACGTCAAAGTGCAGAGGGGAATGTACAACAGCTAAAAAGTGATAGAGCTGCCAGTGCTCTCAGTTATCTTACATTTTATTTGGTAATCCCTACCTCTTTCTCCATAACATCCCATGAAGAATGAATAAAACGCTTTGCCCAAGTTGGGGTAAATGCTGCCTACTGCATTTGTTGATTGAAGGGAGTGCAGGTTTGATTTCAGGAGATCAATGATAGTATGGTTCAGAGTACGACACAAAAATCTCCACAAATTATGTGTTCTTCTGCCCCTGAGAATATCCCTTGGATGCTTGAGGTTTAGTACTCAGTACACAGAAAAGATGAGAGTGTCTTAGAATGACAGAACTGGGGAGCTGTATGAGGTGCTGTGGCCACAAGGCACACTGAGCAAAAAACCCAGTCTTGCCTGAGAGGACCAGGCAGAAGCCTTAGTGTTTCAGAAAAGACGTAAACTCCCTTCTGCCAACAATCCTATAGCAATTTCTCAGTCATCTTAAAAACTGAAAGTGGGGAAAGTATCCCAGTTTACAAAACCAGAGGGAGAGACATTGTGACTGTATTCAGACACTACTACTCTTTTTTAACCCAAAAATGGAGAATGTGGGAGTAAATCATTTAGTTCGAGGAACTGCAACTACGTACAGATCTGGTAAACTAAATGTCCCACATCAGTTCCCTGTGAAAGAGTGACAGTCCCTGGATAACAGTCTCTAGTTTGGGTGAGACCAAACTATTGCCTGTGGTGCCAGGGTGTGGAGTAGGAACCTTGCTTGTGGGATGGGTCACTTGATGCTCTTCTTTTAGCCAGGTGACCCAAGCCTTGGGATGCAAATCATCTCAGTCTTAAAATTATGTTTACTCAGACACCTGACCGGTTATCTCAGGCGTAGACAGAAGAGAAATAGGAACATTTTAGGGCATGCTATATCTATATTCTGTTAAACATCTAATTCTGCATGAGAAGAGCTGTGCCCTGAACTCCATTGCCTACACTGACTAAATCTCTCAACTATAACAGGAACCTGGAGTGACTAGTTTACATATAAATAAATATGATACAGATGTCTACATTTAGCCTAGTAAATCCCACTCCCCAAGTCCACCATTGCCTTAGCTGTCCAGGTTTTCAGTAGTGCATCCTCCCTTAATGACATCTACTCATCTGGAGTTGAGCCATACAGTTTCTGTTTCCTTCAGGCCATGGAGCTTGCTGTATTTGTATCTCCAGCCACACCACAGTCAAACAGCCCTGTCTGCCTGACTCTCTCCTAAAAAGTCCTTTCTGGAATTCTGAGCATGTGAATGGGTGGGTCTTCCATAAAGTCAGCACAAGGACTCTTCAACAAATGGCATGCAGCAAATGTGCTCTGCAAACAAGGAATTCTGTGACTCTCATGACAGATGTAGTCCAAGAACGTGGGACTGGCAGAAGAGAACACACTGTATCCAATGGTCAGAAAAAAGACAAGGCAGAATCTGGACTGGAAAAGCTGCAGCTGAGAGGGATGCTGACAGCAGCAGAGGGAGCCAGCAGGTGCTGAAAGCCATTTCCTCCACTGAACCAACCTCACAGCCCCAAGGTCTCCCTGCTTCCCAAGAAATCCCACAGCTGTCACCTGCTTCAGAGGCACAACTATTCACATAAGATTCAGGTAGGAACAATAGGCCCAGCATCTTTTATGGACTATCCTCAATAAAATGTTTAAACCATTTTTCAATGTTTTCAATGTTTAGTGGTGTGACTGGCAGTGTTAGGTTAATGGCTGGATTCAGTGATCTTAAAGGTCTCTCCAACTGAAATGTTGCTACGATTTCTCCCTAAAATTGCTCCAGAATAATTAGTCTTCAGACAGAAAAAAAACAGCCTGAGCAACACTAGACCATAAACTTGTGGTTTCCAAAAGCTGCTTCTAGCTACAATTCCATCACTGTGACCAATATGATAACTGCAATTGCAGCTGATAATTCTGAGCAGCTCTGCATGTTCCCTACATATTGTCACATATCTCAGATAAATTTAAATTTTTCCCAGGATTACAATCCCAGCTTGGAAACCACTGTTTTAAAGCAAATATTTCAAAATTACAAGAACTTTGATAAGAGATGTAAATACAGAGATAATTGCTATTGTTCTTACCAGTGCTCCAGCTATAATAAAACTAAAACACTTAACATCAGAACAACCCAAATTTATCTAGGCTTAACTCTGACAGGTCTTGAATTTAACAGCTGCTACATGCTAAGTCTAGACATGAATTTGAAAAACATCTGTTTAACCACTCAGCTACTTAACATCTAAAGAATATCTGATATGTAAAATATGTTTGCTGAGACCTAGACAGAAACAGAATTTGTTGTCTACAGTCTCTGTACAGTGTCATGCCTCCTGTACTTTTCCCCATTATAGGACCTGAATATCTCCATCAAAGATCTTAGGGCTGGAACTTCATGTGATCAATTCCCTGGTTAAAGAGTTTGCCACAGAACCGCCAGCAGATTTATGAACGTCAGTCTGAGTCTTCAAGTACTTTTAAACATGGGCAAGTTCCCATCTTGTTTAAAATAACGGTGTTCTACCCACATCAAGAATCTAAGACAAATTATTCCCTCTGAGACTCCAGTCTACTACTTACAGCTTTTCTTGACTACAAACTTGTGATTTAAACCACCCACGCTTCGTTTTCCAATCTATAAAACAGGTATGTTATTGGAACTTAACTTTTTTCCTTTTTTTTTGGTTTCATAAACAGCAACTGGAAAAACATCAAAGGTAAAAGCTTTCTACATGTTATCAGATATCTGTACAGTGACAGAATGGAATCTTGATCTTAGTTGGGCTGATACCCATTACTGTGGTACAGACAAGAATGACGGCTTTACTTCACAGTAGACATACAGCTAGAAAATACTTCATACTAGAGGATTTACTCTATGAATGAGTATGAGCACTCATGCAGTCACAAGAACCTAAATAAGACATGAAAAAGAAATTCTTCACAAAGAGTGGCCAAACACTAGGACAGATTGCCTGAAGACACTGTGAAATCTCCATCCTTAGAGATTTTCAAAATGTGACAACTTGATTTTCGAGGCCTTGACAACCCTGTTTTAAGCAGGAGGTCGACCTAGATGACTTCCACAGTTTCCTCCTACCTAAATTTTTCCATGATTCAGTTGAAAAGACTCAGAAAACTTAGGAAAAGACCATTTCAGTAGGATATTATGAACAGTAAAGTGCTGGACTTGATCTAATAGAAATTGCAGAAAATTTCATCCATTCTTTTCTAACATGAATTATCCTTTTAGAGACTATGTAAATGTGTAAATTTTTTAATAATTTTTCTGCAAGTAATTCTCCCCATTGTATGTGCTGTTACTCCACAAGTGTAGCTTTTGACCAAATTCTAATAGGAAATTTAATACATCTCTTCAGCACATCCCTCTAATCTCTTATTTTCTTCTTTTTAATCATTCTAACACAAAGTTCCAGAAACAGTGTTTATTTATGCAGAAGGTATTATTCCCCTTATTAAAGGCTTTCACAAGCTAGAGCTGGTAATATCTACAGAATTTTCTCCACTGCTTTTCCATGTGTGCTGCTCCACAGTTGCTTATTCTTAGGAGCTTTGTTTGATTGGTTTCAAAATATCCCTGTTAACAGGACTTTCACTGGAAAGATCATTTCACTGTTTAATACAATAATTATTTCCCCCCAGTTCAATCTACAAATTTTTCATGACATACCTTCATTGGCCTCTTCAGTGCTTCCTGAATATCCACACGCTTCCGCATAATGGTCTGGTCCAGCTTGCGTTCGAAGGCCAACAGATCCATGTAGGCCTGGGACTCAGGAACCAGCTCCCGGATCTGAGAAGGAAGCAAGGAATATCCAAGCACTGGAAGCAAGAATCTGCTGTGTTCCAGAGCAGTTAACACTGACACCGCTCCAGCCCTTAGACAGATGTGCTCAGGAGAAGTTATCCCCAAGACAGCAGTTCCCAGCTAGCAGGGCAGGTCTCAGTGGCATGGTACGAGCGTATGACTGAAAAGCTGGAGCACAGGACTAAAGCTCATGATCTCTGCAAGACCCCAGCTGGATCCACAGGGCCTGAACCACAGCTGCTCTTTTTGAGCAAGGCACAGCTACAAGCAGCCTGGGCGTCACAGCTCTCAGCAATGCAAAGCACAGTGAATTTGTCCTATTTAAACTAAAAAAGTGCTGGGTCTCTCTAGACTAAAAATAACAGGTGTGTGTCCGTGTTGATTTTTTAAAATCGAATGTGTTACCCATCGTAAGTAAAAACTGCCATTCTGGAAGCCAACCCTCACCAACACATCTTCTTGCTGAGGTGAAACTGACCTTCGCATCAAAGCTTCTACATGACCAGCTACAAGGTGTCAACTTAGGATCCTGCCAACTTTCATTGGTAGTTTAAATACATTAGCTAAACTACATTAAATCTGTTAACAAACTCCCTTTTTATTTTCCCTTTTCCAGAGAAATTAGCAGAGGTGGTGATGTGAAGTAGGTTAGGCAGAAGGACTAATGATCTAAGCTTGGAAATGGACAAGTATATCCTTACATGAAAAAGTAGATTCTTAATTGGGAAAACTCATGCAGGCAAACGATGAAAGAAAGGAACTGTAAGTAGTTATAAATCTACTGGACTGCCTTGCCTATTCCTACGATATTCACTCTAGCTTTCACCTATGTAACTAAAATGTGGGAATACTTCTGATCTATAGGAATTAAAACCTAGCTGGTATTCCCGTTTTGCTTTAGAATTACAAGTCTACAGTTTTAATGTGATGCAAGACAAAACATCTATGTGAGAGAAATTAGGTATACACCTGTTCACTACATTCCACAAGGGCATAGGAACTATAGCACGAGGTCATCCCAGCAGTTGTCACACACACAACCCCAGTACTGTGTCTCTGACAGCGTTAGAGGTATTGCCCTTCTGTACCTACAACCGCCCGAGGCACAGCATTCCAGAACCTCCAGAATTTCCAGAATAGACAGTGTGTGAAGAATTACCTCCTTTTGCTCATTTTGAACCTGCCATCTGTTAGTGTCATCTGATGTCATCTTCTTGCACAGCTGGAGCAGCAGTGGGCACGCATTTCTTAAGCGCCTTCTCCATCCTACTCATACATTCTACACGGTTTTGTCATCCCTTTCTTAATATTTGTCTTTTCCAGCCTTGAGAGGAACAATTCTTCCCTTTTGTACTTAGTTCAAGACTATCAAATAAAAGTCTCTTTCAACCTTATTTGTTTGTTATTTGGTTAGAGACGCTAGAACACCTACTCTATGTACAGCAGGACTGACACTTTGGAGAAGCAGAAACCACGGAGCCAAAAACTCTGTTCAGCTTTACCTGTACCACTGCATTTTTAACAGCTTGTATTCTTTCACTCAGTTTTACTATCAGCAGAATAATAAAAGACCATAAGCATATTTAAGAGCGAAGCACGAAGGGCAAGCACTGTCCTGGAAACATCAAGGAGCCGCCAGAAGGCTTTCAGAATAAAGACAGCTGGGCAATACTTCTTCCCCACAGCAAATGCACATCTTTGGACCCAACAAAATACCCCAATGTTTTTATCCTGTACCACAAAGAAGAAAAGATTCCTCAGTTCCTTACATACAGAGGAAATTAATCATGCTGTACTGCTGTCAATTAAAAATTCTGGGGTCAGAACATAGTTTCAGTCCTTTAACTCCAAGTCAGTCCATGAGCTCCTAGGCACATGATGAAGCAGGGGGCTGGCCTACAAAGCCATCAAGATAAAGCATATACTGCAGGTGTGAGACAGCCTGTCTAGCTGGTTTGCAGGGTACTGCATCCAGAATCTAATGAAATTTCTAGTAAGTTTGTAGGAAGAGCAGTAGTTTTCAAAACATATTTTCATTTCCCAATTTTACATCTCTTACCACAGAAAAGTCAAAGGATATTTCCCATTCCATTCCTCTAGCCAAATCAGATGTTAAATATTAGAAGATGTTAAAAAAGCATAAACACTTTAAAATCCACCACCAAAGATAATACTACTGCACATAATTCCTTGAACTCCAAATGGCTGCCGGTTGGCAGCGTATCTGGGAGAAGAATTCTATTTGCCCGTGTTTGTTCTCTTCTCTGGGAATGCATTATGGTTGCTGTGAAGATGGAGTACTGGATCATAGGGCCACTCAGGCCACTGTTGTCTGCTCTTACAGGGTTTTGCTTTCTCACTCTACTACTGGAACAATCTTTTGAAAGCATGATAATGTTCCAGTTTCATAGTCTTACCCAATTCCCCTCAAGAGTCAGCGGAAAATTAAAGAGGAGCCCCAGCAGTATCACACCATGGTGAAGATTTTTCGTTGTTTCTGGTACATCTTAGCTCAGAAAGATAAGGGTACTTTTACACTCCAAGGTACTCTTGCAGTCCAGCCAATAGTACATAACTCATTTTTCAGTTTTCTTCATAAGAAAATAAGCCCGAGTTATCTTGATATTCATGGATAAAGATCTGTACAGTTTGCCTAGTACCTTCTTGCAAGGTTTGCCCTAACTGCAAAGTTCATAGCTCCATGTAAGTCTCCTCTCTTCTTCTACAAAAGTTCTAACTGTAAATGTGTATAGAGTATTTCAAGACCTGAATACTCCATTCTGGCCTTTATCTATTTCAAGAAACTACAAAAAGCACCTAGCAGCAGCATCTCATCATTTCAGGTTTTAAAACGTATAAGTTAAAACTTAACTTAGAATTATATGGATAACTGGGACAGATTATTATTAATATTACTAAGATAGTGTCTTCCTAGAGGCTGGGGTTCTTTTTTTTCCTATTGTGAAAATTCCAATGTTTCAAAATTCTAAAACTTAGTAAGAACAAATTATTATGAAATTATGCACTTTTATCCTTGATTTCCAGGGATTTTTTTTATTAATGGTGACAAAAGAATGGAAAACTTTTAAGACTGAGGGCAGTGTGCAGGGAGGAGCATGATGGGAGAGGCTCTCATAATTTCCTGACACAGGTGATCAACAAGCCAACAAAGGGAGGTGCTCTGCTGGGCCTGTTACTCACAAGGAAGGAAGAACTGGTTGGGGATGTGAAGGTTAAGGGCAGCCCTGCCTGCCAGCAACCATGAGATCCTGAGAGAAGCAAGCAAGACCTGGACTTCAAGAGAGCAGGTTTTTTATGTTTATTTACTGTTCCATTAATCCTACCCATAAATTTTACCATCAAATTTCACACACTATGCAGGATGCTTTAAAAAAGCTACACTGTACTCGGCCAAGAACTGATCTTTTTGGTCCCATGAGAAATTACCTACTCACTGATGTGTCTCCAAATTGACAGTGAGGGATGTTTTAAATTAAAGTAACCAATAAGCTTACTTACACTGTTAAGATTCTTAATTGAGATGTCATTGATAACAGATCAAATGAATTGAAGAAATCCTAATAAATGCAATTGTGTTGGGAAATGGTGCAATTGTAAATTTCTTTAGAATATTATCTTTTTTGCTGTTTATCTCATTATCAAATAAATATTAGCAGAGGAAAAAGAGTTTCACAAGAGAAAATATTTATCCACTTATAGTGACAGAGTTATGGGAAGAAAACCAAAGAGGTAAGTCGTATTTTGATTTAAAGCAGAGAAGAAACATGGAACCAGGACAGATAAGCCTGTTAACATGCAGCTAAAGCATACAAGCTTTAGAGAAAAAAAGATCTAGAGAGATTTATACCAATTTCCCTACAATGTTTTAAGCAGAATGTCATGATCATTTCCCAGCTATGAAATACAGTGTCATGGACATTTAAATCTAGACTAAACTCTCTCGAGTACACCAAAGAAACAACTCTGCTTTGGTCTCCAAGGCTATAGCGAAAGACATACATTATGTCAAAACTGATCTAATGTGTCCATTCCAGGCTAACTGCAGCTGTGGCTCGAAGAGCACTAAAAAGCGTCATGTGAATTCCAAATTTATTCTTCCAAATATCAAGAGACGTAGCCATATCACTTCTGCAAGAAACTATATCCCAACTATTCCTTAAAGATGTCAGAAATAATGGAAAGAATGAAGAAAAATGGGTATTTTAGACTTTCAAGTGGTCCTTAGGGATACAATCCTTCACAAGAACTTTTTGAGGATTTCACAGTGACACACAGATAAAAAAGCAAATACTGGCCATGTGTTGCCCAAGAAAGCTGAAGAAAAGCAGTAAGACAAAGATTTAGTTCTCATCATGACCAAGTAATACATGAAACCTTACATCTTTCAACAACTTTGACTTGGCATTTTTATTACAATGATCCAGAAGAGGAAAAAAAGAGAAAGAAATGCATTAAAAACTGTAAATTTTTTTAGTTAATAATGACCTGAAAAGACTGTAAAACACTTCACTTCATAAAAGGCTTTTTCTGAGTTTGCTGACTGAGATGCATGGTGGCAGATGAGTTGCAATACTGAATAAACACAATGGAAGGCAAACTAAAGCAATTTATCTGTGCTGGTGGGTACTAATGAGACAATGGCTACTGCTGAAAGTGACCAAAACTCACTGTGGACAAGTTAACGAAGTCATCTGCGTGAGCAGCAACAAACAGACAAAGATGCAAGGTATAAAGATGAAGAACGGTTCTTGGACTTTCATAATTTAATCTGAACATAAGGAACAGAATCCACAAGTGACACAGGATAGGGATATTAGAAATAAAGAGAAGGACAGGGATATGGATCCATACCATGGTGTACTGGGAGAAAGAGGACAATAAAAATTACTAAAGCTGTTTGCATAATCAAAAAACTTAGAAGCAAAGAATGTAGGACATCACTGCAGCATGAAGACTCTCACTGCTTCACAGGGAAATCTTAAAAGAGTTAGGAAATGGTAGGTGAGAAGCAGCAGTCCAGAACACCACTGTAGCCTACCAGGCCAGTGCAGTTCTTCAGTACATGAGCAGGGAAAATGTGGATCAAGACTAAGGATTTTACAATCACTGCCATGCTTAGCAGTATCATAATAACTAAAAGAACAACAGTGACAAATGAAGACATCTACTGAAAAAAACCCCAAAATTCTGAGAAAACCTATTGAGTTGATTAGCAGACAGGAAAACATCCTCTATGATATGAAGTTCCAGAAAGCCAATTAATTTAGCTTTGCTTATGAGTATGTATCTATCTACACAAAAAGAAAATAAAAAAAGTTTCCCTGCCTACCAAAATGACAACACAATGAACTTGAAATTGTTTAAGTGCAGATTAGAAATAAGGTGAAAATTCTCAGAATGTAGCCAAGCACTGAAAAAGATCTGGTGATTGTGGGGAAAAATTTTTCACTGAAAGGGTTGTCAGGCATTGGAACAGGATGCCCAGGGAGGTGGTTGAGCCACCATCCCTGGATGTGTTTAAAAGCTGTATAGATCTGGTGCTTGGGGATATGGCTTAGTGATGGACCTGGTAGAGTAGGGTTAATGGTTGGGCTTGATGATCTTTAAGGTCTTCTCCAACCTAGATGATTCTATGATTCTGTGAATATTTCGTCACTAATGATTTGAAATACTTATGCTCTTACTTGCAAGCAAATCCACAGGCCTGTCTTGTAGCTGCTAAATGAAAACAAAACAAAGTAGCAGTAAGTTCTCATGATAGGGTCAGACTTCAGATTGTCTACTTGTATGACACTAAAAATGAATGAGTACCTTTTTTCTTCTCCCAGAAGATCAAATACATGCTCTTTCTTTTCAAAGTCTTCCATAAGAAGGCTTCTCACTCTCTAGTAAAAAAGTAAATAGACCTCTCAAAACAACTACAAGGAGTTGTTTTACAAAGGCCTGTAGCAACAGGATGAGGGGCAATGGTTTTAAACTAGAGAAGAGTAGATTTAGCTTGGATGTTAGAAAAAAGTTCTTTACCGTGAAGGTGGTGGAATACTGGAACAGGTTGCCTAGGAAGGAAGTTGAGGCTCTATCCCTGAAGATATTCAAGGTGAGGCTCAACAAGGCTCTGAGTAACCTGATCTAGTTGAAGATGTCCCTGCTCACTGCAGGGAAGTCGGACTAGATGACCTTTAGAGGTCCCTTCCGGCCCAAACCATTCTATGATTCCATGACAAAGAAGTATGCAGACCATAAAGAACAGACAGAATACTGATAGGAAATGACAGGAAAAAAGCTGGGAAGTGCATTTTTGGCACAGACAGTTTTCTAAAGGGGGCTGTTTTGGTTTTCATCAGCTTCCTGAGGTGAACTGTAGACACCAGCAAACCTATGCCATACATCTCTGGCAGCCTCACTGACCTATGACACAACTGTATGCATCATATCTTCCCTGCTGACAGAGTATGGCCCATTCTGCCACAAACTGAACACTGTAGGATATCCGTCTACCTTTAGCCCGAATCCAGGGCTAAACTACAGCAGTGGTTCTATCACTCAATGACCCCTGCCCAGCCAAGAAGGGAGATCGGGAAAAGGAGAGGAAACTCACGGACTGAAATGAAAATGGTTCAATGAAAGAGCAAAACTAACACCAATGCCAGTATAAAGTAAACAAAGTTATACTCAGCCCAGCGAATGTAGGGCGGTCACAATAAATGGGAAGACATCCTCAGGAGCAGGAAGAGGATCAGGGTCTGGAGGAGTCCCAGCAGGAGTCCCACTCATCCTCAGCAAACTACCCCCTTTATACTGAGCATGACATTTCTGGTCTGGGATATGCCTGTAGCTAAAATCGGGGCAGCTGCCCTGACTCACAACCTGCAGACCATGGCTGGTCAGTGATTCTATCCCAGAGAAACCAGGACAATACTGAATTCTGAAAAAAAACCAAATGTCAAGTGGAGCCCTGATAAGAGTACTAGTGGCTACAGAACAGTCTACAGCTCAGCCCTCATTGATCACCACAAGCCTTCAGTGTTGAGGCAGTCGGCACTTCTTTTCTAGACAAGGCATATCAGAAGCATCTACCATAGTTCCTTCCAACAGAAGACAAAGACCAAAGTCACTCACTTCCTCACAACAATCCATTTGAACTCCTGGGGTTATGTTGCTGAACAGTTGTTGAACAAACAAACAAAAGATTCACTGAATATCTGGCAAAACCATGATTTGGGTAGACAACTGTTTAAGCCTTAGGAATCCCAAAATAATTTGGATCAGAAGGACCTTTGGAAGTCATGAAGACCAACTGCTGCACAAAACAGGTTCAAATTGCATCACGTTGCTGATGATCTTGTCTAGTCAGACTCTGGGTACGTCCAATCAAGGACAGACATCCCTCAGCATGTTTTGGCAGCCTTCCAATGTTCTCATACCATCACTGTTGTTTTTCTTTTTTTTTTTTAATAAAAAAAAAAAAGTTCCCTGTACTGAGTCAATTGCCCATGTTGCAGTGAGTTTATGTGTCCCTCATCCTACCGTTGTGCACCTCCAAGAGGAGGCTGGCTGTTTTTTCTTCACCATGCTATATGACAGTTGCACTCACCAATGGGATCTCCCTTTCCCCTTCTCTTCTCAAGGTTGGACAAACCCAGCTCTTGAAGATCTCTTGGTAGTCATGTGCTCCAGCCCCAAGACATCCTGGTGGTCCTCTGCAGGCCCCACTCCAGAATGTCATGTCTTTGTGGCCCTGTTCCCAAAAGTCCAGAGGCAGTTTCACAAGATGCTGACCATCTGTGTCAGGAAATTGTCATCAATCCAACTCGGGAACCTCCTGTTGTACTTGTGCCCAGGGCTCCTGCCCACAAAGCGGACGTCACAGTGGTTGAAGTTCCCCTATGAAGCCCTGCAACCATAGGACTTCCTCCAGAGGTCTAAGAAAGCCTTTGCCTCCTTCTTGATCAGGGAGATTGTCTGTAGCAGACAGCCACCACGCTGTCATCTGCTTAACTTAATTTTAGTTTAAAGTTAGTATAAAAAAAAAAAAAACAAAACAACAGATACAGAAGAGTGTGTCCATCAGATTGACGTTTCCTTCCAGGCAAAAGCTGGCTATCATTAAAGGTCCCAGAAAACAATAATAAATAGAATTTATTCATTTCAAGTAGGAAATAACATTTAGAGCTGCATTCCTTACTATCTGAGCTGCTCAAACAGAACAGTTTCACTGATTTGCTTTAAAAAAAAATAATCATCAAACACTAATAAACAGAGATTTGGCACCTTCCTTAGAATTAGACTAGCCTGTAATTTCCACCTCCAAGAGAGATAACGAAAGCCAAGTCTGATAAGCTCAATTTGATCCTGAGCCAACTGTTTTACTTCTTGCAGCAGATGCACACTACCCAGACATTTCAAAAATGGTGTTCAGAAGGCAGCATTTTTAATGACTTGTAAAGACAAGTGACAATGACTGAAAACTGACTTATCAGCTATTGGACAGTTTTCCTGTTAAGAAACTTTAGCCTCCGGATTATTGACAAATGTGTTTCTACTGCTGAGGCTTCTACAGTGGTCAAAGGAGGACAGCTAAGGGCTCATGCTCCTTAGGAATTGTAACTCTGTGACACCTTGCGAGTCTTGATCCCTAAGAGTTGGTGTTTCAGGGAGAATTTCTGACTGGCTACCACAGAGCTGATAACACAGTCCCGTAACATGGCAAAAGCAATTACAGGCTGTGCCATTCTGAATTTCATGGCCACAAGCAGGTAACATTCAAAAATGCAGAGACCCTGCAACACTACAAGCCTTTCACCAGCCACTCATGGTATTAAGTTATGAGCACAGACTTAACGTGGGCAGATAGAATCAAGACATCAGCACCTAAGCTCTATGTTGTTCATATGCAAACATTTGATTACATAAAAGAAGGCTATAAGTTGCATCTATGAATTAGAATAATAAGGAGTCCTTATGAGTTACTCTCAAAGTTCTAGTAAAAGCAATTCAGTAGTTCCTTTAGGTTCAGCAGCTGGGAAAGATCCATGACCCAGCTAAACTTCTGAAGCACATAGTCCAAAGAAACAACTGGAGAGCTGACCACAAAGTCAATCAGCATGGAAAAGCACCAACTCTAGAGCAGGGAGTCAGATGGCACATGAAAGCAACATTTCTTTAGACTTCTGCTAGAAGTCCTCAGAGCAATTTGGGGCCCAGTGAGAAGAACAGTAGCCAATACTAAGAGACGAGCATGCCACTGAAACAGCAAGCTGCTTCTCCTTCAAAGTTGCACTCCACTCAGCACATTAAATGAGGAAAAGCAGAGAGATACGGAGTCAGAATGATTCTCAGTAGAGATTCTTGCATCAGAATGGGTAGGCACAGAAGCTGAAGAAAGAGAACAGTGAATCACAGTCACAGTGCCTAGGAAAAAATGTAATGACAGGACTAAGAGAAAGCAGACACTGACCAGAAGTAATGAGGAGACAAGCCCCAGGAAAAGAAGAGGCACAATCTGATTTGCAGCATGTTTCTCTACAGAAAGTTTGTGGCCTGAGGTCAAAATTGAGGCACAGTTGCTAGACTTGGGTGGCAAAGGCCACATCAGGTCCAGAGATCTAGGTCCCCAACTATGAATGAAGATGTCTATGAATTTTTCGGAAACTGAATGAGGGTTTCAGCGACCTGAGAACAAGGGAAGGATCTAGAAGTAAGGAAAATGGAGTGGGATATAGCCTGCTGCACAGAACTGGGGTTAATGTTGAATACACTATAAAAAAGTCTTAAACCTTGTTATGTTACCATACGTCAGCCTGGGCTTAACCAAATTTTTCTTCTCATTAAAATTGCATTTTAGACCAAAGCCATGCAGCAGATCCAATAGACTTGCATTTAAGTAAAGCATTTGACATACAATCTGTCATGGTTTAACCTCTGTTGGCAGCTAAACACCACACAGCCGTTCGTCCGCTGCTTCCCTCACACCCACTCCTGTGGGATGGGAAGGAGAATCGAGAGGAAGAAAAAGAAGTGAGAGTCCATGGGTTGAGATAAGGACAGTTTAACAAAACAACACAAAGAGAGAAGAAAACAACAGCACTAATGATAGTACTAATGAAATGACAGACAAAGCAAGTGACAAAGCTCACTGCAGGGAGGTTGGACTAGATGACCTTTGGAGGTCCCTTCCAACCCAGGGCATTCTACGACAGAAGCAGGGAAGGCTTTACCTGCGTCTGAGATGCCAGTTTCCCTGCTCCAGCTACACTGAATGTACACACTGCAGCAACTTAGAAACAGGCACCCCTGCCCCAGGCCAGACCTCCCCTTCTATAGGGGCATGACATCAGTATGGTATGGAATATCCCACTGGCTGGTTCAGTTGTTTATCCTGGCTGTGGCCCCTCCCAGCTGCAGTCCCTCCCAGCTGCTTGGGCCAGCACCTGCTGGTGATAATGAACCCAAACTGAATGTAGGACACAATCATAAAGGCAACCACTACTTAAGACTGAGAAATGGAGATTAGAACAAGAACAGTATGTGGTAAAAAACTAGCATAGGAAAAAAGTACTAAGCAAGAAGTACCTCATGGACCATTTTTGAAACTGATTTTAGTTAGATATTTTAATTAATAGCTCCAACAGAAAAAAGAGAAGTATGACAACAAAACTTAATAATGACAAATTTGGGTGGCTCTGTCAATACAAGGCAGAGGACAGTACAGAGAATGTAAGGAAGCTGAGAGGCGTATAGTAGAAATGAGATGAAATATAGCATTACAAAGCACAGGATCACGTTCCTCAGTGTCTATACCAATAATTCCTGCTCAAATATGGGAATTCGCCAGTTGCAAACAATAGAAATTTGAAATGCTTCTGAGTATTAGTTAATCACAGAATGACCATATGCTGTAGTAATGTGGCAAGGCCATAAACAATACAGTGTGATCCCACTCTGCATCACAAGCTATTTCCAGCAGGGATAAAAATGCACCAGTGACATTCAAGCACTGGTGATACCAGTAATCTGCAATACTATGTATAGTTCTGGTCTCCTGAGAGGTAGATTCAAAGAGGTTTGGAAGAGGTGAATTGAACCTGGAATAGATATAATGAAGGACAGTGAGGACTAGAATTGTGGGGAACCCCTCTTACTTGGCAAACTAAAAGTACTTGCCTTGCTGAGCTTAGCAAAAATGGGGAAAACAAAGTTGCCAGATCTAAAGTATCTCAGAAGTAAGGAACCTAACTAATCCTGAGGCAGCAATTGCTTCATGGCTTCCATGACAGTGGGAACCAGACTGTGTGTGCCAGGAGGTCCCATGCAGGGCCATAATTCAATCTTCCTAGGTGTAATAGTTTGCTAGGTTAAATTTTCTCATATGATTATATCTGTGCAAAATTAAGTCCTTCTCAAATAGCTGAACCGTAGCAGCTGAGCAATCCTACCTAGCTAGCAACATGCTCCAACACTGTAGCACAGGTTTGGTCAGGGAACCTGGAAGTCCAACAGCAGGTTATCTGTACCAACTGCCTGACTCGCTATCACAGCAAGTAACACTGAGAACCCACCCTCTTTTCCACTATTACACCAGACTTTGCAAGAGTAAAATGTATTTAATATTTTCCCCTCTTCCCTTCACAGTTCCCAGAAAACACAAGCAAGAGTCAGCAAAAAGTCTATGGGTAACAGACGCTGATCAGCTGGAAAATACTCTAGAAGTATTTGGAAAGTTGGAAGTTTTGCCCTGTGTTTCACATGCATTTCACAGCCACTAGTGCAAATCTTCCACTTGACAGGACACAGATGAATGCAGCATTTCCCCATCCCATGAATGGTGAGCATCAGGAGGTTCTGATACCCTGACCACAGCCTAACGGCACACCTTAATCCAGACACAACGTCCTATCATTGATACCAGCACTCCAGCTGTGCTGATAGAAACTCCACTGCAGACAGAACTCTTGCACTTTGTGTTGCCTTATCACTACATCAGTTAAAATTATGGGCTGACAGCAACAAAGATATTGAAAGGCAGAGAGACTTGGTGACAGCATGGTTCTGAAAGGTGCTAGTGTCTGTACAGGCTTTTGACATACTTGAATAAGGCTCTACCTGTTAAACAATTATCATGGATTTGACAAACAGAACCACAAGTCTTCTGTTGCCAAAAATGCTTGGTTACCTCTGTTCAGAGAACCTGAGACATTTTTATCTTATAAAGGCAACAGATTAAAAAAAAAAAAAAAAACCACCACAAAAACCTTGAAATGGACATATTTTTCAAGTGATAGACTCACCATACAGGATGTATAATTGTCTGTGTGAACAATTCGTGTGAGAAAGAGAGAACTGACAGCACAAGAAATGTAGCTTTCATTCTAAGAAAGTACAGTCTCCAAGCAGAGCAGAAATGAGGCTTCAACACAAGCACCATGAAGGCTGCAAGGAGTTCAAAGGTATGAATTTAAGGGTAACTTATTCCTTTCAAGAGAGGAGCATGAAAATGAATGGCTAACCTATGAGAGGCTGTGCTTTTGGAAGGTGGCAGGAATTACGAGAAAAGAAGTGGCAATATGACATCAGGAGTACCAAAGTGGGCTCAACTCCTCAGGTGGCTGGCACTAGATGCCTGCGGAATGTCATGGAAGAGATCTGGAGGCTGCGGCCAAGTTCAGGTCTACACTAGCAATGGAGAAGTAGACTGGAAAAGGATGTGGAGATCTACACACCTGTCAAAGGAATTCTGAACACTGGAAGCCAAAGAAACTGGGATTAGGATGTGATGAGGGAATGTGTTTTGAAGACTAGGGAAGCTTGCCTTTTGGGACCACGTAGGTTTTGGGGAAACTGTACGGAAGACGACACAGGAAAGGAAAAGTCTGGGAATAATGAAAGGGAAGGGGAGCAGAAAGAAACCCCAATGTTTAAAAAAGAAGTAGAAGATTTAAGCACTGAAGATCAAGCAGAGGCAGACATTAAAGGCTAGACATATCCTCAGAGCTAAGGGAATTAAGGGCTCTCTGGACAATGTAGGCCCCTTGAACTCTGTTGTTGACATGGGTTCACTTTAGTCCTACTAGGACACAGCCACAAAAATTAGAACCTGGCAGCATTACCGGGCCAGAGAGACCTGAGAACGAACCCATCTACTAGAGGCACAGTTGTACTCTGAACCAGCTTTTGGCCAGCCTCAAAAATTGATCAAAAACACTGTTAAGACCCAGAGGGCCGCAGCGCCAAGTCATGTACTTGGCGGCCCAGCACCACTGTCCCTCCAGCAAGTGGCAGTGGTGGCTCGGCTAACCCAGCACGCAAGGCAACGCAGGCTGGCTGCCCTCCACGCTCCCAGCCCCCAGCCCCAGCCCCAGCCCTGCTCTCCAGACTTTCACCCACTGCCTACTTACTTTTTAATTAGATTTTTAAACAAAAAGTGAAAGTATTTTCTAAAATCCCTCTAATTACACTAAGATGCTGAACTGATTGTGAAGGGAATAGGAAATGAAAGCGACTCACCCTCTGAGGGAGAATTTTGTCAGCCATCTTCCTCCTCTTGGCACTGTACATTTTTTAAAGAAAAAAACACGTTACCATGGTGACAGATCTAGGAGTAACGAGGCCACCTGCTAAATTATCCTGACATCTCCACATGCTGGTGCACAGCTGTGCATGCATCAGCAAAAGGGTCTCCCCCATGCCCAGGACCTAGGACCCCTTCTCTCAGCAGCCTGGGGAGGTAGTTAGCTAAGAACAAATCAGGGCTGGCTGTTATGCATCTTGGAAAGAAGTGTGCAAGTTCTTTGATCACAGCATCTTCTACGGTGCAGGGCGGCAGCGTATGCAGGTGCATGTGCACACGCTGTCTACAGAGACAAAAAAAGGATGTCGGAGGACAGTGCGCACGTGTGGAAGTGAGCGTAGATATTCCTATGTGTATGCACAAGTAAGGGACTGGGTGTCTGTAAACAGAACGTGAACTTGTTCAAACAGCTGACGTGCATTCATTCATTCATGCACAAAATCAAGCGCTGATGAAAACACACATAGATATGTGTATTTCATATGATGTATGAAAACACACAGACGTACACACACCCTTCCCCGCATACGTACACACTTGTTTTATTGATATGTATTTGCAAGAGTGATATACAGAGGGAAGTGGGCTTACGTTTCCATTTTTGTTCATCTTTAAAAACGCACATGTGGGAAGATATACGTGTGCCCCCAGCATATATACTTCATGTGTCCCTACCCATACATAAGCACATTTATCTATCTATGCTTTTAAAGACAGGTTTGTGTTCACATGCATATGCACAAACATGTGTGTACCTAAGAAATGTTACTCTCGGAAAGTGTGCCAAATAGATTGTCTTTTGAATTCTTCAGATTCCAAGAACTGTTTGTGCCCACCAAACCCGTCACCTAGCTTTCTCTAACAGGGCCCAGAGGGAATTCAGACCTTATCCTTCACCTTTATCATTCGTGAGGCCTTTATCTTAAGCAAGAGACAAATCCCTCCATCTGCGACAAACAGGAGAAAGTGAACCACCTGCTGCCACTGCCATGTCACAAGGATGTCCCTCCTTACTGTTTTCATATAGGAAGTCTGCCATCAGCCACATCTACATAAAAGCTGTCTCCACACACACCAATGTGGCATAATCCCTTCCTACATTTGCTAGTAATAAGCCTGGCCTGAAATAACAGATTCTTACATTCTTCCCCATCTCCACATAAGCCAAGGTTGAGGAATACTTTGTGCCTTGAGGTGCAAACTACATCCTTCCTTGGGGGCAGAAAATTCATGCACACGGTCACATCCAACTTTGCAGGTGAACAGTGTCCCTTTTTAGAAACATAGGAATGATGGGACTGGAATGTTACATGGTGTGAACCTGCAACACAAAATCAAATCTGCACTGAAACACTTCACAGAATCTGGAAGTAATGCCTGAGCAAGCTCCACCTTCCCAAAGGGAAATGGGATACGCGTGCAACTGCAACAACCCCAAAGGCTTGCAATTAAAAGTAAAAAACAAAACAAAACCTCCCAACAACTTGGGTCTCAACCAGGTCTCCAAGAGTCTATTACAGAAATGAGATTTTTGTCTCCACCAAACATGCCAAGAACGGACGACTACACCTTCTTGGCCTGTTTGTGCCATAAAACATAGGACTCAATTACTTCCAGAATTGGACTCTAGGTGCCAGAAAATTCTGCCTGAAAAAACAGGAAATTTTTGATGGGAAATGACAGAAATGTGGAAATGAATGAGGGGAAAATGTTCAGCACATTATCTTGAGGGAAGGCATGGCAGAAGAAACACAGAAACTTTCCTGAGTGCCGAGGAAGCATTGGTGTGAGTTGGACTCACTCCACTAGACTACTGCTGGGTTCCAAACTGGAAGCATTGAAGTTAAGAACTGGGAATGGGGACCTGCTTCCTTCTGTAAGTTAGGCCATCAACTTTGAAAAAATGCTCCTTTATAGTGATCCGTGGAAACTAGTTAGTGACTGAAGTTTACCTGAATTACCCAGTAGTGGTAATTTTTCAGGCTGTATCTAGCCTGTATATTTGAAGGCTAGGGGTTATTTTGTGCAGATTCCTGGAGTGCCTCCTGGGAGATGCTGAGAAACATAAATTTGGCTAGCACTGGGCAAGGCGTCCAAGATGCACATGCATCTCTAGTGCTCACATGCTGCGCTCGTGCACATCCCTTCTGTATTCAATTTTGTCTGATCATAATGTATTAATGCTCTCAGGATTGGTGTCCTTTCCAGATGCATCCCAGATATAAGCATTCCCAAGTCTGGCTTGCTGATCCAAGGCATGTAACTTGGACAGAGCAGGGCTCCTGAAGCACTAAGCTTAGGGAGTCACGTTTTACCTACAACTAGACAGGATGACACCACCAGAACCTTGTCTGAATCTATACATGCACCTATAATGATGACTGCACCCTATGTATTTATCAGGAACTGGCTCACACTTGGAACTCAGGACTGATGAGGTCTAATAAGTGGCAAAAACAAATTAGCAAACTGTTATTTAAGAGCGAATGCATTCAGCACTGTATAAACAGGGCATATTTTAAAGACAAAGCTTCTTTTAAAAAATCCCTCTAATTCTATGAAGTTATTTCCTAAGCATATCTCTTTACTTTATATGTAGGAATACCTGTGACAATTGTTAAGTTTTATGAGCACTCACCTGAGTGACCATAGTACAAGTATTCATATGACCAAGAAAAGATTTTTTTCCACTTGTCTCATGGTTTACAAACCATTTTGTTAGCCAGCCAGAAATGAGAGAAACTATATAGGATAACAAATAATACAATAATTGTACTACATTAGAAGAGAACTGTTCATTAGCTTTAAAGGCTAAATGTAACAGCCAAACTTACAGCCCCATAAACCTGTGAGGTAAAAGCATTATAACTACTAAAACAGACATTAGTAAAGGTCAGTTTGTTCAAAACCATTCAAAACAAAGTAAATCCTACCAATGTTTTTCCTGCTTTAAGAAACGGACAATATATATATCTTCTATTCTGTCTCACTTGATCTTAAAGGTCTTACCTATTGCTAAAAAGATACCATTTTGTCTTCCTCAAATTGTCCTCCCATGATTTCTTTCCAGCACACTCACCTCCTAGTTCGGTTCTGGGTGGCTTGCTGCTGCTGTTGCACTTGCTGCTGCACCTGCTGCTGCTGGACCTGCTGCGGTGCGGTGCGTTTTCTTGTTGTTTCCATCACGGTCTGGGGCATCCCAGGTCGCACTGAGGGGCTTCCAACATATGGAGGGCCTGGGGGACCCATGGGAGCCCCCTGATGGGGCATTCGAGCTCCTGATGGCATCCCAGGTCGCTAGAGAACAAGTGAAGCAGAAAGAAGAAACAGTTTGGTCCCCGTTTCTTCAGCTGTACCATTTGTACATAATCAGACACCAGCTCCAGCAAGTTCCCTACTTCGACCATCCTGCTAAGCACTCAACAGCCACACAGAGGACACGAGCTCTGGACTAGTATTTCCTGGACATTGTAAGGAGGTTCTCAGTGATAAAGTAGACAAGAAACAGGGATGCAAACCAGCAGGCTTGGGAAAACACTCAGTAGTCAGTAACACATCCAGGCCAGCTCACAGCTCACCTTCAGACCAAAGAAAAAGCTCCATGACAGCTACACGCAGTCCAAACTGGTGCAGTTCACATGCTAATCAAAGCCACAAGCAAGCTCACATCTCCGGTGCTTCAGATTTTGCACTGACTAGCGGGCTGCTTTGATCAGGAGGGAGACTGTAACAACCAAAGGTGAACCTTGAGAACACTACAACAAACATTTTCCATTAAGAGCTCTCTCCTTCACCTACACCGAAGAGCAGTGTAAGTTCATAAAGTGACAAGAATCCTTTAAAAAAAAGTCACGTCTCTGATCAAGCCTCTAAAATTAAAAAAAAAAAAAAAAAAAAAAAAAAAGGAATGTGGTAGTTTGTCAGCAGCCCCTGTAGGCATTCTAAAGTCCTGACATTTATGTTGACTTCAGTGTGCTCTGGAGACACTTTGGGCCACTAGCTTAATTCTGTACAAGACACACAGTAAACTCAATTCTAAATCCTAAAAGTTTATAGTCATCAAGGAAAAATACCCGTAAAATAATTACCACTTGTAAAATGCAATTTAAAACAGAGAGAAGAGCTTAGTTTCATTCTAAGAATTATCAAGATGTTTATTATATGCCTACATATGTGTAAAAATACAGACAAGTACACACACACTCTAAAGGCGCTTGGACCAGTATGTGAATAACAATAATCATACACAAAAGTCCTTGGAAAGTCAAGTCCCTCTACAAAGTCTTTTAAGGAAACCAAGAAGCAATGACATCCATTATGGATAAATCACAGAATGATAACATGGTCTGGGTTGGAAGAGACCTTAAAGATCATCTAGTTCCACTCCCCCTGCCATGTGCAGGTTAAAGGATAGAAATGAGGTAAAACTAATTGGTTCTGAAAATAAAAGGAAGGCACATGCAGAGTTTTACTGGGACTCATGTTCTTCAGCATATTCATAAGCAACCTGGAAAAAAAAAAAAAAAAGAAAGAAAGAAAAAAACGCTGGTTGGTAACTCCAAGTTATTCAAGCTGGTAAGGATGAAGCCCAGCTTCAAAGAACTGCAGAAGGACTTTATGAAACAGAATGAACACTTAAAAGGAAGATGAAAATAGACTGCAATACATACTGCAGTGAATTACAACGGGAAAAACAACCCAATCATCATATACAAATACAAAACAATGGGCTCTGAGCTGACTGTTGCCCAACAGAAGTAAGATCTCAGAGTTCAAACAGACACTTCCTGAAAAAAACAAACAAACAAACAAACAAACCATAAAACCCAACACCAACCACAACAGTTCACTGCTTACGTTAAACAAAAGAAATGACAAGGGAACAGAGAACATCACTGTGCCACTGCCCACAGTTTGCCCACACGCTCAATGCTGTGAGCAGCTCTGGTTCCTGCAGTTCAGGAATGGCAGAGTAGTCCTAAAAAAAGTATAAAGAATGGTACAGAAATTATGACGATATGGAATTGCATCCATGCAAGCAAAAGTAAATGTACTATGATTTTTGATCTGGAAAGAGGGGATCCAAGGTAATCTAAGGGGGCATTTGCTAGGGCTTAGAGGATCCTGAGTGGCCTGGAGAGGGCAGGTGGGGATTCACTGGTCACTGCCCCTTCTAGAATAATAAATTATGGCCATCAGAGGAGGCCAGGATGAGTCAGACAACCCAAAGTGGAGGTAGTTTGCCACACAGTGGGTACTCAGCCCATGGAACTCCTTTCCAAAGGGATGCTAACCACACGGAAAACCTATTTGGCTCAGAAATTTCTCTGAGTCATCAATAGTTAAAGACTGAGAAAGTACTTGGGAGAAGTACACAAGTGATCTCCAAAGTGAGGTGTGTGCACCCCAGAGGGTGCGCAAGACAGTCCTTTGCAGGGTGGGAAGAAAAGAAGGCTTGCACTATTGATAAATAAAATATATCTCTTTTAATAGTTTATTTCATCTTTATCTCATCCTTTTATAATGTCTACATATATAATTACATATAATAATAATACATAATTCTGAATAGAATTTGGACCTGAATCTCCAAATTAACCACCCAAATCCATTGTAGTCCCCACAACCCTAGCTCTGTGTCCTCCCTGACCATCACAAGTCTTAGATATTTCTTGTGCTTGTGTGCATGAAGGAAAATGGAGAAAGAGGAAAGGGAAAGAACAATCAGCAAAGAGCCAGGGTCTATAACTGGTATGGACAGAGCAGGAGGGCTGAGGTAGGAGAGAGACCAGCACAGGAAGCCAAGCAGGTGACTTCAACAAGTATTCATGTAGAAACCGACTGTGGGTACAGCCACAAAGCAGAGAAGCAGCAGGAGGCAGCAAACAGGCAAAACGGAGGCTTTGTGCAGAGCTGGAAACATCTTCTCCCATAAACACGGGGCTACGAGCACTGCCAGAACAGAGCGGCCCTCTCCATTCCCACGTACTCACCCCCACCCTCTGACCCAGGCAGAGCCAGCAGAAACAAATGGCCCAGAAAATGCTCCTCACTTGGGCTTGTATTTAAGATCCCTCTGTTGTCTGTCAATCTACACACTGTGGCCTTCTTCCAGCAAAGAGCAGGCCGCTGGGCCTGCTGTTGCCTGTCAGTCAGCCGGGGACATTTGACAGTCATTCAGAAGAGACAAGATCCTGAGCACAGCCACCTCGTGTTCACCTCTCCTGGAGACCGTCTGGCCACACGGATCAGACTGCGGGCCCGGTTTCCTGCTTCTGTAAAGGACACCTTAGGGCCTGGAGAACAAGGTCAGCAAGCCAAATCTACCCTCAGTCTAAGTCTGACATCTTTGAACTTCCTTCAGTTCCCTTTGTTAAGTGTCAAAATAGGGAAACATAGAGAAAGGACAAAACTGAGAAAAATGAGACAGTTTTGGCAAAAGCATATTCAGTCTCACCCCCTGCTCCACCTCATTCCTTCCCCTCCCTTCTCATGTCCTACCTCCAATATCACCCACAGATAAAATATTACTCACTATGCAACTGCCACCTCCCTGCTGCAAGCCCAACTAGACTCCCAGGATACAGAAATGCTTTCTCTATCTAAACTTTTATAAAAGGAGAACACAGAAGCAGCACCTACCTTGTCAAAAAGCTTATTTTGCTCTCAAACACATGTGCAAGACAAGACAGTGACAGACAATACACTGAATTTTTCACAACACTGACATTAAAAAGTCTTTACACTAGAGTATTACAATACCATGATGTCTTTTGAAAGAGATCTTAGAAGTGCACCTGTTTACGGTTTAGGATCATTCTCTCTCCTCTTTATCAGACCCTCTCTCCCAGACTCCTCTACGTGACCCAACTCTGTTCTTAACCACAGACCCATTTCTTCCTCCATGTATTCCACATCCATGCATTCCTCTGCCCTACTCCAAACACGATTGGACAGAGGACAAAACCACAACGGGCCACAGGAAATGAGGAAGACCATAGTATGTCCCCAGCTAAAGGGACCACTCTCACAGCTCTGAGAAGATGAAGCACGAGCAGAGCGGAGCTGCCTGCAGAGCAGCTAGGCAAGGCCAAGCAGCATGGCACGCAGAGAAAGGCACACAACCAATATTTCGCGCATGCATACAGTTCCCTGAGTGTTCTGCCGATGTCCTGTGTTCCTGCCCACGGTCCACCACTGCCCGAGCTACGTCCTTCCAAAGCTGAGCACACTGTCTGTGTACCACCCTCCCAACGACTGCTACAAAGCCACCATCGCTTCCTTCCACCGCACAGTCTCCCAAACCACTCATCTGGCTTTCCTACTTTCTTCCCTGCCTGACCCTCCTGTCGCATCGGAGGACTGCCTCTTTCCTCTTCCTCTTTGTCATTCTTCAAATGAACTTCTCCTGGCTAATGGAAGAAATGAGACAACATTTGAGTGGTGTTTTTCTATGTATTTCTACTGCAGGGTCTTTTCTTAAGGGACATCAACATCATAGTAGTCAAAATACTGAAGCAGAAAAAAGGAGGGTTCCTGTCTGGATATAACAAATAAAGGCAAATAACCTGGAGAACTGATAGGTAAAAGTAAAAAGAAGCATCAAGAAAAGAAAAGCAAAACCACCTACAAGAGCCTTATAAAGGGACTGACCAGAGAGCAGGAAGTCACTGCAGTGCAATATAGATACAGCATCGAGTGGCACCTGCATCAATTTCCCATTCTGACAGGCACAGACTCTGTCCATCTTGACTCCAGAGGACACTGGTGGCATGCAGTGACAGCCACAGGCTTCTTCTTAACAGAGGCACTGACAGATTTTGAGAACAACAATTACTAAGTATACAAATAGCATATTATTTTAACTAAAAAACAGAAGCTACCTTGACTAGATGATGCATGGTGTCAAGGCATTACAGTAGCTACTGATTTCTCCAAGGCATAAACATGATGTTTGAGATGCCAAATGCTGTCTGGAATTGAGGTTCAAGTGTTCCAGGCTCCAATCATTTTTAATGTTCACGCGTGTCCATTCACAGCTCAGAATAATCAGACACCAAATCTTAAACAAAGCACTTGGATGCAACCAAGACAAAAAAACTCAACCAAACAAAGAAGTTTCTGGAATTGAAGCTAACAAAGCCTAGACACCATCTTCGAGTTCTAGCAGCTTGCTCGTTTTAATAGATCTGATCACATCCACTGCTGCGATATAATGTATGCAATGGGGTTTGTGTGAAGAACTACCACAATGTAACTCTTGACTCTGTAAAAAGGATGGTTTGGGGAGGGGAGAAGCAACATCATGACTAGATCTGCCTCTTCTCTCTCCATGCAAGAGCTCACCATCTCTTCCCTTACATGAATTAGACAACAGCTAGCAGGTGGCAGTATTAGGTACTTTTTTACGTAAGATAAGCTGCAAAAATTTCTAACACAAAACACTGTGAATGCTAAAAATGTATACAGGTTCAGGAAGACATCAGTGGGCTAACCTACATAAATAAAATCCATATAGAAGTACCACACGAACAAGGCAGCTTTGGGTCAGCAAACTCCAGAGCTACAAAGTGAAGAGTATCTGAATGAAGCATCACGAGGTTTTTGCCTTGTTCTTGCAGTCTTCTGCTGCTCCCAGCAACTGGGGACACTGGGCTGAATGATCACGTGCAACTGTGTTCATATTCCTACAAGACTCCTTTTTTAAAAAACAGAAGAGCAATTCAAGCATCTCACAGATCAATCACATCTGTGCACCTGTATTCACCAGCAAATCCAAGTCTCCTCAATGAGCAACTCAAATTTGTTTAACAAGCCCATATTGTATAAAAATCACATTGATCTCTCTTTAGTAAAGCCCTTTCTTTTCTTAATTATGTGTGAACCTCTCTGTATTTGGTAGGCTGCAATTAGTCCAGGGCTAGGAAAGGATGAACCTGCAGTTCCTGCTGGCAGCTTCCTTACACAGTTGAATTCTGCACAATGTTTTCACTTTACCAGTCTTCTGCAAGCACCTCCCAATCAAATTGCCTCACTGCAGTAAAGGTCCCTTGGTTTCTCCCAGTTCCTCTACACTCACCCCAAACATCTCCTTATTTAACAAAACAGGGAATGTATCTGCAGCAAGCCAGTGACTTCATTCCAGGACCTGCTCCCAGACAAGATCCTAGCGCAGACAGCCCTGTGCTATGGAAGTGGAACAACCTGCCCAAAAATAACAGTTCATGAGGCTCTTTTCTAGCCTTTCTAGTATTAGCTGATTTATGCTCTGACAAGTATTTATATCCGTGAAAATACTAAAGTTAGTGGGATATATTTTATTAGCAAACTTCTACTTTTTTCAAACCTAATATTCTCCTCACCTCACTACTTCTAGTAATGATCTCTACACGCTGATGACAGGCTAGAAGAAACAGTCACTTTTATCCTCTTAAAACAGATCACCATTCAATCTGGTGAAAATACCTTTAGTTCTTCCCATTCTAATAAAACAAATTTTTATAATATACTGAATTACGAGTCCTTGAAGTCATCCAGTCTTTTCTCATCTCAAAGAAGTATCACTGGTATTTCCACCATCTTTGATACTTACTTCTTTAGCCAGTGGCTAAGAGCCTCCAGTGACAGAGATTTTTACAACTTTCCTAATCAGTCTCCATCCTTAGATATTACAAATAAAAAAAAATAAATCAAAAAATCCCATTTTCTTACAGATTAAGTCAATATCACAAGCCACTCACTACTACTGCCCTCTGAGTTACCCCTCTTTTTGCTTGTTAGTCCTGCAGATAAACAAAAATCAGAAAAATATTCTTGTAAGCATATGCCACAGATTTACAATTGCTTCTGTATTATCCTTTGCCCCATTTTGTAATCAGGCTAACAGTTCACTTGCTTTTTTAGCAGCAGTGGCTGCTGCTACACACAAGGCAGCTCACAGTGACACCCAAGCCTTCCTCCTGAATGGTTCCAGTTCTTTTAAAACCCAGCAATGTACGAGAAGATGTAAAACTTGTTTATGAAATTCATTGCTCCTTTTCCAAATCACTGAAAAATCCATTAGACACTCCATACACATCTTTGGGGTACCAGACCTGTCTTTTTGTCTGTTCTAACACTGGCAGTGCGTTATTCATCACTATATTAAATCTTTGTTTACATAATGGCATGCTTTGAGATCCTTCTTTCACTGTACTAAATGCTGTTTCATATAACACAGTTTATTTTACTTATCATAAAATTCTACGATCGGATTTGAAAGGTAGACAACCAGACAAAAAGACCGAGGATAAGCAACAGAGTCACATCAGTCATACACGGGTTTGTAAAAATTAGCAGTCTTGACATGTAACTAATATTAAACTGTAGAGATTAGCAGGAACTACGTTAAAGCACATATTAGCAGAAAATAAATATGGATAAGGACTTTAACAGGAAGAGTTTCCTAAGCACAGCACAGATGACAAAGAACAAGATCACTATGGGAAAAAGAGGGTGATTTGAACTGACAGCAAGGATACTGCAAATACAGATATGACTCCATAGTCAAGAAAGGGCCATAGACATTTATAGGTGTATCTTGCATATAAAGGCAAGAAGGCTGGTTTGGGAAGGCAGACAAAGTGGGAACAGAAAAGGGACACAGAAGCAGATTAAAAAGGTCAGAACAACAGGACAAGAAAACAAACCTCTCAGCAGCTTCTCATGTGAAGATGACACAGGCAAGGTCAACAGCACAAGCCACCAAAGAGAAGAATGCTGTAACTGAGCCACAAGAGTACAGGTGTCAGGACAAGAGTTTTGACAAGATCTGCACCATGAACCTTCTCAAGGCTATATGGGAAGATACCTGTTTGAGTATGGAAAAAAAAAAAACCAGAAAGAAAGGAAAAAAAGGTAGACAAAGGTAACGTTCACTGAAGGGACTCAGCCAGCAGGGAGGCCTGTGACAGGGTCTAGAGGATAGAAGAAACTGAGAAAATGAATGGCCTGCAGAAAGATTAATAACTTGGTTTGGGTCAACAAAATTTAATGCAACAGCTGGACACCCAGAGGGAGATGTCATAAAGACAGCCTGAAATGTCCTACTGGACAGTAGAAAATGCATCAATAAAGAGACAAATCAACATAAATGTGGTGATTAAAGCCATATTTATCCATAAAAGTGCCAGAAATTAAGCAGAGAGGAACAAAACAAACAAACAAACAAACAAAAACCAACAAAAACCAACAAAAAAAGACAAAGCAAAGGATTAAGCCTTTGAGGGAAACAAAAAAAATAATTCCCTGTTCCCACAAAAATAACATGTGAGACCCTGATGAAACAAGAGTAAAATAATTGTTAAAATAAGTAACTGAAAGAAATGTAACCTTTCTAAAAGAGGAACTGATAACCAGAGGTGTAACATACTATCAAGATCCCAAGAAGGAGGAGAATGAAGTATCCCACCTGAGACTTGTAACCATTAAGAGATTTCACCTTTCAGAGGTATCCTATTTGCCTGGGACAAACACGGAAGAAGACATCTTCCAAGCAGGCAATAGGGAAAAGAACAAAAGCAGGATCAGGTGCTCAAGAGCAAAGGGCGAAGTGACCTTAGCAAAGGAACATATGTTTCCAGAAAGATCAAGTGAATCCAAAAGCTAACTGCCTTTAGGAAATGCTGCAGAATTAAGTGCCATTTAAGTGTTCACAGAGCAAAAAACTTTCTCAAAATATTCTACCTCTACTTACCTCCAGGGGGAAAGCCTGCAGTAACCAAATCAAATAACATTATCATAGATAAAATAAAAACTAAGTAATTTGAAAACAAGATTTTTTTTCCCTGAAATTAGAGCAGAATTTGACTCTAAGAAATTCCAGTGAAGTTTGCTATGTGACTTGATTTTTCAAGGAATTAATTCAGATGCTGACACACTGTGGATGGTAATAAAACTCAATAGCCAGCAATACGTAAACTCAAGGTGATGGTTGTGATGGCAGCTTCTCTTATTCAGTACAATAAAGAACCTCAACAGATAAAATGAAGTTATGACTTTTTAAATCTGTTTTAAGTAATAGAAGACTGACTACCCCAACCTGGGCTTTGACAAAAAAGAACCTGAGATGATGAAGAAACTAAAGGAAAGAACAAACAAGGAAGCAAAAGCAGAACTAAAGGAGATCATCACAGAGGAAAGAAGGTCCAGCATGAGGTGTTCAGGCAACAGAATCACAGACAAGAAGCCCCTGCCTCACTGACAAGCAGCAAGAAGATGACAGACAAATGCAGATATTCCAGGCAAACACAGATATTCAAGTAAGATGCCACTAGTGGCAAGCTCCCAGGGCAGAAAAAGCAGACTTTTCTAGCAACCCGTTAAGTCATGGAAATGAGTTCTGCTATATCCGTTCTGGTATAAATTCAAAATCCCCATGCTGAAGAGGCTAGCATGATGCTTTCCCATGAAGTCCATCTAGATCTGGAAAAAGCACATTTGCGTAATGATTTTTTGCCACTCTTCTTGATACTAAAGGAAGATCACTGGTGTGCAAACGCCAACAGAAACACCGGAAAAGGCAAAAGCATCCCATATGCCCGCCCCTCCCAACATGCCTATGGTTCTGCCCAGCTAGAGCCATCCTGAGCCAGACTACCTTCATGAAGCCGTGCGTGCAGAACAAAACTACTGCTGCAGACCTGCACACCTGCTCTTCAGCCATGCCTGTACACCCACCAATCTTGCAACAGACTGTTCCACAAACCAGCACCACAACACCTCTTCTCCATTCTCACAAACACAAGATGCCACCTAAAAGTCCTTAGCCTTGCAAGTCCCACCACATGCTATATCTGACACATTTGGAGCAAGCCTGAATTATGGACACAATCTAGAAGTCTGCTGTGAGCTCCTCAGATTTCTATGATCTTTGCACAAGAGCCCCCAGCTGATGTCTTCATAAAGGTGTCACAGGAGGTGCCAGAATCCTCAAGAGAGAAAACACTCAGGACTATCAGTATCCAAGCAATATCTGCATTCCTTGGGGCTCTTTAACAATCTTATTTTTGTTAAATGCGTATCAGTGCAATAAATCCAAATGTTATAAATGGTGACTGCTCTCAATCACTAGAGAGTCATTTAAAAAACACCATTTCCAATGGCAACAAAACAGGGTTAGCATTTCCCCTTAAATGGATATTGGAGTCCTGATTCTTAAACAAAAGATGGAAAAAAATTAAAGACCTGAAGGATTGCTTTAATTAAGCATGGCACCCTGAAATTCTCTCGTGGATGAGTTCCCATAGACTGTTACAGATCTACAGAGCTAATCTCTTCAAGCCCCTGAAAGTCACCTGTTAAGTAGCCAGAGGATACATAAGAGCCAAGACTGAAGACAAGAACCAGAGGCAGTACCACAAGGCTTCATCAGGCTTTCATCAGAATTGTTTTTCAAAACACAAGTTTGATTACAGAACAAAGTGTCCTACAAGCCCATTTGGGTCAGATCCAGTGCAGATTCTGCACCACGACCAGGCTCAAAAGCACGCTATTCACCATTCATGGAGAATCAAAGCAAAAATCACAGCACACATCCCCCCAGACACAAGCCTATTATTATCAATGGATCTGTGCATATTCTGGAGGCTTTGCAGAGCCCGGTGCTCTCCTGGCAAGGCAGTTACCAGCGCCCCAGGAGCACACTGCAGGAGCCGATCCAGCCCAGCACAGAGCCTCCAGTTTCCACTCATCCCTCTATTCAGAGCCAGCCAGCTCACTAACTTTCCCGACTCACCACCCCATGGACCAGAAACTCAAAAAGTTTGCTTTTCGTAGCTTTGCGAGCCCCTCCTGTAACTTCGTCTGTAGCCATCAGGGTCTGCTCAGCCTCTCTCACTCTCTCTCTTCCTCTTTCTTTCCCTTTTCTGCCTTTTTCTCCAACTCTCCCCTCTGAGTCCTGCTGGGCTCTCACACTTCTAATAGCACGGAGTGGGGAGGGGGCCCCTTCAGGGCCTTCCTGACGGCCCACTCGCGCTAAGCCTCAGCTGCTGCATTCCTCCACTGATAAGCCAGAAATAGTTTGTGCTGCCGGGTTCTGTGTGTTTACTCTGCAGGGACAGAAAATCCAGCTTTTTAAACCTCTCTGTCCAAACAGCAGAGATAAGCAGGAGGCAAATTGAAAACACATCTCAGCTTTT
>WTSP01013847.1:0-26742 GCA_025331215.1 Actenoides lindsayi | reverse complement strand
GGGGGGGGGGGGGGGGGGGGGGGGGGGGGGGGGGGGGGGGGGGGGGGGGTGGGTGTGGGGGGGGGGGGGGGGGAGTGAATAGTATAGGGGAAAGAAATATTATTTTTCTCCAGTCTTTCAATCATTGTCAGAATCTGAGTACTGCTAATTAGGCTACATGAAATTAATATACTCAAATCCAATTAGTATATTAGAACCCAGATTTTCTGCCATGTCTGTATTTACAAGCCCTTTCCACACGGTGGCATATTCTGGATTGAGCGGTAACCCTGCAAGAGTCCATCACCATGGGAGCCTGGTAAACCTTGACTTGTTTCCTTGCAATTTCCAGTTCCTTTCCTACTTTATTATGTTGTCAACCATCTATTAAGAGACTATGGTACTCCAGTAGTGAATGCATAAGACATCAATGTTGTGAACTTAGTCTTTGTTAAACCAAATTCTAATGATTATAGTTTAAAACTGAACATATAATGCTATTTCAGTTCAGACAAGAGGATTTGACTGCTAACTCCCAATTGGCTTCCTTGTTGGTGAAGCGAAGCAAAACTACTGCAAGATGTCTACTTGAAGATACATCTTCATGTGATACCTTTAGCTATTTATACTTCACAACTAGCAATGAAGTACACCAGGACAAGCAACCTCCTTTTCCTCCCTTGTGTTTAGATGACCACAAAACTTGAATGTTTCAGTCCGAGAGTTTGAGCTTTGTTTAGAATTACAGCAACAATAAACTAAACTGCTAAGCAAGTCAGACTACCACTCCAATAATGGCTAGAAAGAGATCAACCCAAGGCATCAACCCAAGCAGGCCTGCAGTAGCACCCAAGTATTTTCCAGAGTACCATGCTCCAAACTACTCCCCTACTCATCCACAGTTTACCCTTTTACATAAAGCTCTTGGATCAGTCAGATCAATAAGGCATGAGTCCTGCTTCTATCAAGGCAGCTGTTAGGAATGGGGTTTTGGTTTTCCTTGACTTTAAATTATTTTTAGAGGGTATTGTAGCTTAGTTGCTCACACTACTTATAGTCCAGGTATCAGATCTTTTCCCTAGATTCAGGTCCAGATTGATAGCTGAACTCAAATCAGAAATCCCAGGGAAGAGCCTGGAAGAATAAAGTTAGAATTAATTCCTTTTTCCAAGACCATTTCTATCCAGGTGAAATTTACAGCATCGAATACCCAAGGTTGTGAGGGAGCTGTAAATTAAATAGTTTTGTCTACTCCCATTGCCAGCATTCAGAGGATTTGCTTCCACTTTCCCAATACAAAACGTAGCAATAAATTAAGAACACAGCAGGGTTTAGCGATACTCTTAAAGGATAGCACCTTTCATGATCTGCAGCCCACTGTTTTGGAACAGTGACAGGACCAAAGTCAACCTGCCAAGCGAGTCCATATTCTAGCCAATGTCACAGCATCTACACTGGGGCCAAATTCCTGGAGGTATGTGTGAAGAGTACTACTGGAAAACCCTTAGGAAAAGCTTTGCAGAGAGAAACATTGATTAAGATTATTAAACCAATCACATAAAGTAGTTCAGGAGATGAACTATGAGATGGAATAGCATTCTTTCAGGCCACTCAATGAATGGCACTAATAGTGAAGCATTTTGTCACTTTTGAATGTGTCATTGGTGGAGGATACAAAGAAGGAGAGAAAAAACTCCCTCTCACATCCCTGTGTTCCCACAGAACAAGGCATCTCTTACTCCCAAGCTACTTCAGATGCTGAAGTGCAAGGTTGCAACAGCAGTTTCTCCTCTTCTGTGGGAATCCTTTATCACTTTTAACGAGGAACCAAATTTAGAGCTCATTTATTGCAGTGGATGTAACTCACAACTGCAAAGGGATGTATATGGTCCAAAGTTGTACTATTGAATGAACAACAACAAAAAATCACAGCTGTAGCAGTTACAGATCTTACAAACTCCTACAAACTCCTTTCATTTTTCCTTCCTCTGGCTAAAATAAGCTCAAAATACAGACACCTCTTTCAAGTAAAAAACTTTTATAAAGTTTTACTGTCTAGGAAGATGGCAAGACATAAATCTCATTTAAGTTTTTTGACACTAATACTGACCAGAAAGCATGAACTTTCTCAAAAGTTTCCTAGGAGTATGGAACACACTTTCATGCACACACCAAAGGCAAAGGCAGCCTTGTAAACTGAAACAAGCCCTCGAGTACAAACACTGTGCTTTGCCACGCTGATCCTGTGTGATCTTGGACAAGTCATTTCAGTGACTTGGATGAACTAGGACTTAATCTTTCAATTATACACATAAGCAGAACAGCTCTGTAATAGCTTTGATGAGTGTTTGATTCTACAGTGACCTACAAATGGGAGCCAAGTAAAGCTTGAAACAAGCTTTCAAATAGCTGCAATTCTGTCACTTCTACTTAGCAAATATCTGAACAGGCAAACACATAATGCAGGCAGTACGAAAACTACTCACAGTGAAGAGACTGCTCTCTGGTTATCTTTGTTGTGAAATATCATAGCCAGTCACCTCCCCCAGCCCTTGCCCAAAGCTCAAATACTTTACATCATTCCATTAACAGAAATGTGTTCCACAAACAGGCCATGGCGAAAATTTTTCACGTCAGATTCTCTTATGAATTTTTAGAGTAGCAAAATGTTATTTTGTTTGATGGGCTTCCTGCAGAAGAACACTTCCACTAATATTAAGAGGTACTTTTCTACTACACAATCATGACAGAAAATGCTTGGGGGTTTTTTTGTCATTTGTTTTGTTTGTTTTTTAATAAATTCATGCTTATATTGAAAAGATTCAGTTATTAAAAATCAAAGGTGCTCCATTCAGTGATGTAGAACCATATGAGAATCTGGTCTGATCTCAGTGACACTCCTTTGAGCAGGAGGTTGCCCTAGATGACCTGCAGAGATTGCTTCCAAACTGAGTAATTCTCCAATCCTATGATACCTAGCTGTTCACCATAGACTCATACCACAATTCAGGAAAGGAGGAAGCTTAAAAAAAGAACCCAAAGATTTCTTGACAAGAAGCTGTCAATATTATTAAACACACATTAATTTTATATGACTTCTCACCTACAAGCCTCCACATCTCATCTCAGAAATTTTAGATCATATTCCCTTAACAGACTCACCCAATGTTAGAAACGTAGAAACATTATATAATAGCAGACTCAAAAAAAAAAAAGCAAAAGCCTTGTAACTACAGAAAGTTAACAGTTCTGTGCAATGCAAATAACCTTGTCAGAAATGTACTGAAGTTGCCTCTCCATTTTCTGCAAGATTACATAAAAGGAATATAAAGCTGGCTGTTACATAAACAGCACCTCTGTTGAGTCCATAGTCATTCTGACGTATTCTCTAAACTGAGTTCACTCTGTGCTAATGTTGGCAATTTACTTCCAATTGAGACAATAACTGGCATCAGCTGACCCCATAGTCTGATGTTCTCTCTAAAGCATGGATGTAGAAAACGTAAGTTGGTATGCAAAATAATCCTTGTTTTCTTCCCGACCCCCAGTCTGCTATACATTGTTGGCTATCTGTATCCTAACTTAGCCATTTTTAAAGAACTCTTTACTCTTGAACATTAAAAGCCTTTATTCACCCTAGTTGCAGGAACATGGATTCCAAAGTAGCCAATAAACACATTCTTTCCAATACAGAAAACCGATCATTTTGTGATTACTTACCATTTCTATGTAATTGTAAAAACCTTTATTCCAGAAATACTTCCGTTCTTCAGAAATTACTTACAAGTAATGCTCCTTTTATTCCAAAATGCTCATTCGGAAGTGCTTTACTACAGGCAGGACTGGGTGTGTTTGACAGGGGTAGCTAGAAGAGGCTGCAAATGGCACTCCATAACTGAGAAGCCAATTACTGTACCCGACAGCCAGGACAGAGCTGCCCCACAGGGGCTGCCCCACTGCCTGCAGCATGACGAATGCCACAGTTATTTTCAGAAGCTGCATATGAGCCACATGAACGCATCAAATCAAATTTAACATTGGGTAACCCAAGTCTTTGAACTCCTCTTCACCCTCCCTCACTCCTCCCAAAGACCTGAAACACAACCCACATTCAAACTGTTCTTTCAAAACTACATTAAGCACAACTGTCTGAAAGGGTGTGGGGGTTTTTAGTAGTATTTTTGTACAGGAAAAAAATGATTTTTCATAGGCAGCAGTTCCCTCATTTCCCTTTGTTTTCTAGATGTTATTTATCAGGCTTGTATTCAACTCCTGTAGTGCTGTTACACAAATCCTCCATTGCCTAGAAACGTCTGTTCTTTGCTTTACACTACAGAGCAGAAAAGCAGCAGAATAAATACAGATTAATTGTTCTGAAACCATTTTAGTCCATTGTATGGAATTCATTTATGTTCAGATTTGGTGCTTTTTCCACAGGTCATACAGCACGACAGTGAGAAGCAGGAGAGATATCTGCACTTATCAATAATCTGAGCACTTGGTGTGTACAGATCTTTGTAAGAACAAGCATGTAACATTCTTCCTAAACCAAGATTTTCTCGGTTTGCCTTTACGGACAAGTTTGCCTTACTTGCCAAGTTCAACATTCTCACTCCTATCCACTTTTCCCTGTACCACAACTACTGAACTAAACATAACTGCTTAATTATCTTCCAGCTAGTCATACGTTGGCCAATGTCCAGGTGCTTTGGTATTAACTCTGCATGTGTATCCTCACGGGTGCTAGACAGTTACAAAAGTGGTAATGACAATTTGTTTCTGGACAAAGATAGCACTGAGTCAAATAAAAGCAAATGAAGCCTTGGGCATTCTAAGTAGAGACTGAAACTAGGTTTATACATCAGCAGAGGGGGAATGACTCCAGTTACCATCTGCACATCGGAACCCTCAATCTATTCCAGAAGTTCCAGTTCTAGGTTAGGCAGGTAAGAGAAAGTTTTAATTCTGCACTGTGAAAAGATGCACTTTTATGAGGATTTTTTGAGATTACATGAATAGCTTTATTTAAATAAATAATTCCCCTATTTTTCAATTTTCAAGGAAAAATTCACAGGCATAGTTGAAATTAGTAAATCTCCTTAATGTCTTCATAATTATCTCTATAACTACTCACCTACTTTGATCATCTCTACACCTTTTTCAATAACAAGTTTCAGGAAATACTTTACCTTTAGTCTAAAGCCTAGGTATTGGTTGTTTGACATACATCATTGTAAAAACATACCAGCCTTATTCAAACACTTACTGGAAATATTCACAAAGGTCACAATAACATCATGAATATAAAAATAGCCACAAGATATTTACTTTGATAAATTTATTAGTGCATAGGTTAGAGATTTACTCCCCTCCAATATTAACAGAACAAAGAGGTTCATGTGAAAAACAAGTTTGTTTGGTTGGGTTTTTTTAAAACAAACTCATCGAGGCAGCTATATAACAAGTAAAAAGTATGGAGTGGCCTATTCAAATTTCTGGTCTGGATGAGCAAATTATTGCATTATAAATAAAAAATTCATCATGTTGGGATTTTGGGGGTTATTTCAGGTAACCAGCTGTTAAACAGCAGAACAGACTTTTCAACCCCCAATCTAATTTGTATCTGTATAAATAATATTTACTGCTAAAAATCTAGAAAACTATAGAACAAAAATATATTTTACCTAGAATGTGTACTAAGGCAACCAATCTTTCCTTACTTTGCATGTAAACTTCATCACAAACATCAGTGAGTGTTCTGGACTTAGAGGTAAAGAAATTTGTTCATTAATGAAGCCAAAATTTTTCAAGCGACTTCTTTATGGCTGACTTGTGAAAAGATCAGGATTTTTCCCCCCCCCCCCTTAAACACATTTGACATCTGAAGAGCTCCAGCACATTCACAGTGTATTTGGACAGCAAAGCAGGAATATTAATACATAAAATGTAAACTGCTGAATTTCATTAAGTCAACAGACTGAATTATAGTTCACTGAGTAACTTTGATCTCAGATACTTTCAACAAAACATAAGTTTAAGGATTCTAACCTTTCAGGACTGAGTTATTGTAGTTAACATTATAGTTGAGTATTTGGAATCATTGCCAAGTATAGCTTTAGACTGTGTTTAAAAAGGCACACATTATACTTTCTCTAGTTCTCTTACAGCATCAATGTATCTACATATCTACAAGGATATCCTCAAACAATAAAAGTCAAAAATTCAAGTTACAAATATTTTACACTCAAAATACAAAAATAGCCCGTAACATTAAATGCAGTTATTTGGTTACATTTGAAGTCTTTCAAGCTTTCAAGTCTTGCAAGCTAGCATTACAACAGCTATATATATATACACACACTAAAACACTTCATATATGTTACATAACACACATTTCATAACAAATCAGTGTCTTAGTTTGTATTACATGTCAGACTTTTCTAACAGAGTTTATCCCTATCTGCTGTATTCACACATCAACATTAGTAAGCTGCTGAATAAGAAATATTGACTTGGCTTTATAGAGAAAAAGTGTGCTTCTTGTCATACTCCCCAAAGCGACAAGGCTTAACTGATTCACCACTTTTCTCTGCACAAGGATTATCTGCAAAATTCATCTGCTCAAGTTCAAATTTGTGCTTCATTACTGCATTCTTCTGTAGGAAACTGTTGCAAATAACTTTTCAATATAAAGACAAGGAAATATTTAAAGCAATTAACCTTAGTCACATTGAAAGGAAAAGCCAAAACTGTGTAAAAAAAAGTTTTTAACTGTAATGCAATAAGCAGACAGTTAAACAAGTAGCTTTTTCAAGATAAAATATTTTAGCACTTGTTGGTTTGTTGTTTTTTTTTAAGTATAAAGCTTAGATAGGTTAAGGTTACTGAATAATTAATACACTTAAAGACAAGGCTACATCTCACAAAAACGCTCACAAGAGTGTTAACAAAAGCAGCACTGGTAAGGTACTAAAATTCATTATAAGAATTATATTAGCAATAGGGAAAAAATCCAAACAGTCAAAACTCAATAGTCTCTCCACTCCCTATTTAAACTGTTTGTAACACTGAGATAGGAAAAAAAATCCTGTTACTTTAGTTTAAAACAATTAAGAGTAAGTTTCAGTCTTAAAAATGTATAGTTTATGATGAAAATCCATACATATCCTAATACATTCTGACCTTCATTTCTAAGTAAACATTAACAATGATTTTGTTTTTACCATTAGTGATAGGTTATAATCATGGAACAGTGTAAGGCATCATATATTAAAAAATGTTTGGTTTTACTGATGATGTATTTTTGAGTTCCTGAAGGCTCGTAACTCTTGGAATGTGCTTGCTAGGACAGTGTTGTTGCTAGGATAATTCCAAGGATCAGAAGCAATACAGTTACACATATAATTATGAACATCAATTTCTGCAAAAAAGAAAGAAAAGTTGACATTGAAATACCTTGTCAGATACAGCACTGTTTAAATACCTGCATAATCACAGAAAATTAACAATACTGATACCCAAACAGAGTGGTTGGATTTTCTTTCTAACGAATACATACTGCTATGATTTCCTATTGTTAGTCTGTCTTTTCCTACAAACATGTAACTGTAGTTACAAGATAGAGCCATCTGTGTAACATTTATGTATTTTGCTTCACAGAATAATTGTTATTACTCATACCTGACTTCTGTAAATACCATTACACACAGAAACAGATGCAATAATGAACATTTACTTATCAAGGTCAAGTCTAAGTACGGTAACACTGCTTACTGCCACCCTCCTTGGATAAATATTTGTAGCCTGCTCAAACCTTCACAATTGCATACTTCGTGGAATTCAATAATGTATCAGTAAAAACACTGAGTAGGTAATAGCTCAGAAGAGCTGCAAGACGGGGTGGAGATAAGTGTTCTACATAAATGCTTCAAAGTCTGACATTAGGTCAGGTATCTTTGATTATAAGCAAAGATGCAGAAAATCCTGTTATCTGCCCATAAACCAAAGCTGAGAAAAAAAATCCACTTTAATACCAATGTTTTTTGTTTTGATATTAAAGGAGTGTTACTACAGGAACCTAAATTCCTGATTAGCTGTTTAAAATGACACCCTACTCATAAAGCTACATATATAGCTTGAAGATACTGTATGTAAAACTGGAGTTCCTATTTGTCTCAGTAAACTGCTATTTTCTACTTAGCCTAGCTAGGTATTATCTTGACAAGAAATGGTAGATCAGTACAGCAAAAAGTTGAAAACTGAATGAATTCTCAAATTTATGTTCTAAAATCCAGCTGGAATCTTTTCAGACTTTCTTTTACAAATACATTGTTACTTCCCACTGTTTAATTTCGTCTAGTACTAATAAACAGCTCTGAAGTAAGACATGTTAGGATGTTGTGCAAGGCATCATAGACAACTTCTATTATTATATTCTAAATATGTACTTTTAGTAAAGCTCTGCTTAAAAATCATAGAAAACCCCATCTGGTGAAGTTCCAAGTGCAACCACCATTCCGTATCTTACTGCAGATTGTTTGTGGAGGTGAACTTTCAGTATAAAAAAAACACAACCAAAAGGACTGTGAGACAATAGTTGGATTTTTTGGTCTAATTGCCTTCTGTGTTTACAAGTCTTTTGTAGTGATTGCATTCTGTAAATCTAGCGGCTTACCACTAGATGTCAGTTTTTAATATTCACATGCACAGCACTTTTACAGCATGCAGAGACAGAGAAGATCCACCAGTGCATCTCCAGCCTATCCCCCAGCACTAACTGTACAGATATTAAGGGTTAGTAGAACAATACAAGTTCCCAGAGTAAAAGAAGAGCAGAATTAGTTGATTAGTTACTTACTGCCACACCGGCAGGAAGTCATGCATGCTGAGCTTATCCAAGCATCACCGAATACCAACAGACAAACCAATAATTAGACCAATTATGGCAATCAACACCAACGACACAATGATAATTATCCACATTTTCTGTCAAAAAACAAGGTATTATTATTTTAATATTAAACACATTAAGACTTGCATTTATTTTCTATTTGAAAAATAGTTTTTTGATCCACACTCATTTTTTCTAAAGCCTGCAGTATTCTCAAATTGAGACATATTTATCTGTATACTCTTGCATGCATAAAAATAAGCATTTTTAAACAGTATTTACAGGTGAAACAGTGTAATTAATACCTGTATAGCTATCAAAGATGAGAAAACCACCATTGCACAAACACACTAAGTGGGCTTTTTTACAAAAATGTGCTATATGTAGGTTTCCATCTATAGATATTATTCCCTCAAACCCAACTTGTGATAAAAAGCATCAGAATTGTACAGCATCTCAAAAGGGGAAATTACAGCATCAGAGGAATACTTCATTCACTCTGCAATCATACGGTTACAAAATATATGTTACTTAGTAGTTTGATTTCAGAATACATTCTTGGACTTTCTGATAGGAAGAAAGATACTGAAACACAAATCAAGTTTCCATACCAATGGAAAATGCCTGAGCCTTATCTGAACTCAATTCCTCCACAAAGTTTAGTGCCGTGGCTTAACATCCCGCCCTTTCCAGGGGGAAGATGCTCCTAATCTAGAGCTTTTACAAGAATACCAAAGTAGTTATCTGTAAAAAGAATAATTACAGAAGGGATTCTAAAAGTAAACCTGCTTTAACAAAACCAGTAATTTTACTTTTCCTGCTAACACAGTGATTTAATAATTATAAATCCAGGTGAGTTTACCAGTGATAAAGCCCAAAACCTTCAACCTTATTTAGAGTCTGAATAATTTCAGGTATCATGGTAGTTGATAAGAACCACCTGTGAATTTATCTACTAGCTTAATATATTAATTTTTCTTTTTGATGTTTTTACATTCCATAATGACTGATTTAAGGGGAAAAGAGTGAACGTAGCCTTAATTGTGCTTGTGTTGCTTATACATTTTTGTAGTACAAAACATTTCTGTCCTCTACTGGTAATACCCATTTTTAATATTAACTATACAAATAAACTCACATTGGAAATGTTTTGATTTCTTCTGGATTATAGGGAGGCTTTTGGTTTGTTGGTAATAACCTTTGGTAAATCTTCTGTCATATTAATTTACAACTATGTTTTCTAATTGATTTTAAATATCACACTTATAAAGGAGTGAAGTGCATATATTAATTCTACCTTGAAGGACTGAATACAACAACAAAACAACTAATATTGAAGGTTGCTTCATACTGTGCTAATATACTGACTAGAACAATTACAAAAACAGAGCATACCCTTCGTGCTTTACTTTGGTATTTAACTGCCTTTTTTGTCTCTTCTTTTGCATGTTCCACATAATCTGATGCGTTCATCACGTTCTTTTCTATGTTGTTGATCATTTCACCCTTAAAATGAAATTTAGAAGAAAAAAACCTTTATTATTGGAATCCATGGATTTTTTGTTTAATGAACCTAAGAGAAGACAGACTGTAAAACATCACCAGTTATTTTAAACAAGTGAATAATGTCAACATTAGTGGCTGACATTTTTTCTGCTTTGATGTGTAAAGGAACAAGGGAATGAGAAGCAACGGCTCAAAGTTCTAACCAAACAAGGACCATTCATGGGCAGGACAGGCATATTTTGCCCTTTCACAGGAAAAAATACTAAGCACCTGAAAACATGCCTATGAATGTGAGGTATGTTGTAACAGCCAAAACTAAAATTGACATGAAGGGATCAGAAATCCCTGACATGCCTGGCAATGGGAAAGGGTATTGACTATTTTGACACAAGGTTCAATAGTTATCTAAGAAAATACACACGAGTAATAGAAACTTCCAAAAAGTTCCTCACACTTGAGGATTTAGAATGTTAATATGTAACATATTCAAATTATGATGAATGCAATTTGGTAATGAAATGGAGGATTGGTGAAAAGTTACAATAAGTCTATTACCTGTATTTCTGTCCATCAGAAGAAATAATCAGCAGCAGTAAACAGCAAAGCATTAAAGAATGATGCACAAGTAACTTTTGTTCATTTCTAATGCAATAAAAATCTGCTACCAATTTGCCTTGGCTATAGATTAAACATCACAGAAACACATACTTCTGTAACAAAAGCCAATTAAATAAAACAATAGTCTTTTCCAGGAAAGTGTCTCTCCTGAGCATTACACTCTTCATTTTCCTGTGTAAGTCAAAGAATTTTAAGAACAAACGTCAGATAACTAGTATTTGAAGACTACAAACGGAATGAATTTACCTACATGTGAAGACAAAGAATACAAGAGACTACTTGAATGACTTGTCAATCCCTTTCCATGCACATTAGGGCAACAGCAATCATACCTGTGTATTACGTGCAAGTTGCATAAATCCTTGCTAACACACATTGTATTCTACTACAGTTATGCTTTACTGTGTCTGTGAGAACACTAAATTATCAGATATTAGTCAACAATCCAGGAGAGAGCTGTTCTTACTTGAGCATAGACACGATGTTCAAGCATATTGCAATATAAGTATTTAGAAGAAAGTACTACCAACTGAAAATAGAGTCTGTGCTTAGATATTCATAGCATAAACCTACATCTAGGTTCTATGTTTGTCTCAAACTAAAAATCTTTAGTGATCAACTTTCATATGTTCTAATCACAGTCAAACCCCACTGTAAGTCTGTACTATTTGACTGTAAGTGATTATTTCCACATATTTCAAAGAGGAAGACTGGGGAAGAAAAAAACAAAAACAAAACCCCACTCACATAAATGTGTTTCAATTGGTTCATTTACCTGAGTCTCAACAAACATTGCCATGTCCATAAACATTTCATGTAGTTCCCGTATGCTAGACTCCAGTTTCATAATATCCTTGTGACGTGACTCAATTTCATTCAGAGCTTGCCTAGTTATTTGAGAATCTGATATAATCTTCGGGAGAATGAAAACAGACACGGATATAAATAAATATGTGCCGACACATTTTCTAAATAGCAGAAGCAGCAGAGTACAGGAGACATAACTGGACCAGAAATACATACATCAGAAGTGAAAATTGAAGGATTACCACTCTCTAACATTTCTTCCAGTTCCTCATCAGTGGTGGTCTTTCCAGCTAGGATAAAAACAACAGTACTTCACATCCCATCACTTATTACTGAACATAAAATTTACCTTTATGAGAAGGATGATAATTCAAAGACACATCTTGTATTGAGCATTTTTCAAGATAAAACAATGTAGTGTTTAGTCATTACCAAGTGCCATTTTGCATAGTAAAAAAACAAAATCAAAAAATGAAAAAACGCACAAAAAACCCCAAACAAACAAAAAACCAAAAAAACCCACAAAAAAATGAAACCACAAAACAAAAAACCACAAGCAAACAAAACCCAACCAAAACCAGAAAAGATCAAGTAATAGAAAACAACTGTAGATTCAAAGTGAAAATGAGGAATTCCTGGTTGGTGGCATTTGGTTTGACCAGAATCATTTACAATGTACATGTGAATCTTGTTAAGAGGAGTGTTCTGCAGAAGGAAGACCCTGAGATAGCATGATTATTTAACAGCCCATATTTATAATCTATTCAGTCATGTCCCATTGGAACTTAATTTACTTGTTCCCCATAACAGTTTGAGCAATAAAATTTTATGTTAAATTTGATTTTACTAACATGGGATTATATCTGTATTCCACAGAGAAGATGATTATTGAACCTTCACTTCTTTTCATAACACATCTAACAACTGATGTAGCTTATCATTTCATGTTTAAGCAAACCAAATCCTATTGATCACATTGGTATGATAAATGCCAATGTTACGAGTTACATTCAAGTGATTTGTATTGTACAGTTTGAAAAATTACCTATCAAATCCTGTCCTTCCCATGTAAATTGAGTATCTATAATAACCTGGATAACTCTGTCCTATCAAATGAAAAGTTAAGAGTTTGAATATTACTTCCCAACGTTAATACCAAAGAATACTGCAACATCTGCCTCAATATTCTTAGTGCTGAGGAAAAGCTGAATGCTCTAATTGGGTCACAACAACGTTAACTTAAAAGAACCATGTACTGAGGTATTAGGGTTCCTCCTCTCAAACATACAGGTAAAGTAGAACTTAACTTGCTTGATGAGCCTTACTGAAATGCTGAATTGAACCATTAGTGTGAGAGGCTAATGACAAATTTGAGAAGCACAGGAAATGCAGTCTTCTTAAAACTTTCCAACTTCTCTGTTTGTATTTCCTATTTCTGCAATATCTATTTGCTTTTACAGGAGATATTCAACAAGGCTTCTGAAAGGATTTTTTTAGACACTTTCCAAGATAGGTTCTGTAGTTCACAGTAGAATCAGGTACCTTTTTGAATACTCCTTGTAATAATCAATGAAATAAGTCAGATGTGACTCCACCAACATATGATTAGAGTACATGTATGTCATGGCAGCACTGATTTCCTCAGCTGAATTTAATGAGTATTCTTACTGACAAAAATAGCATAGCATAAAAAGAGATTATGTCCTAATTAGCATATAAATTTTCAAATGGCTTTTAACAACACTTGCTATCTTCAGAACGCAGGTTTTCTTATTGTCTCATATAAAGATGCAACATTGGAAATAAATGAAACAAAGGATAAACACTTTCTTTAATGATTTTTAACATAAAAAAAATTACTGAGTTTTCTCTCTTTTCTTTACAGCTGTTCTGAAAAGTATCAAAAAGAGTTTGTGCCATGCGATAGAATAGTTTCTTTCCCCTCACATGCTTCAAGAACATGTGAAAAATGTAGGATGCTTTGTTCCATCTTTAAGTAATAACAAACAAGGGTGGTACTAACAACATAATTCAGCTTTATTTAAAAAGTGTATTCAAGTCACTTACTTATCTCCAATTGTCTCTGTATCCGACCTTTGCTGCGTTCACGAAAAAGAGTTTGGGTCTCGTTGTACTCCGTCATGACCTCCACAAACTTGTGAGCTAGTACAGAGTGCTGTTTTTCAAAGATTTAAAAATGTGGAACAAAAACATTTTATTTTTTTTGATACAGCAAATACTATGGCACAACGACTGAAAGTGGTATTTACATTCCAACAACACAGAACATGAAGTTCTGAACGTATTTCAGAAAAGTGAAACTCATTCTCTGATTTACTAGAATCCTTTTATTTTTTTTAAACTTAATTGGTCATACCTGTGTTTTTCTTATCCTGAGGTCCACTGATGTCCGATTAGCATTTTCACCCTGATCAAAACTTTGTTCAATAGCTAAGAACAATACAAGAATATTATGAATCAACATGCAGTGTAACTATTTAATAACGTAGCTCAGTTGCTTTGTAAATACCATTCATTATTGCTTTTTTCATGTACAAGCTCCCCATAGACATGTTTAACATTTTAGGGGGAAGAGGAGGTGTCAGTGATATATATATATGTACACACACATATGTGTGTGTATATGTATCAATAGATTTACAATAATTTCTGTAATTAGTACAGATCTTAAAACACAGTAACACTCCAATACTCTTAACAGTCACACTACTGCACTACTCTGGAAAAATTTCAAAAGGTCTAACAAAATGTGTTGCTCTTACAGTTTACACAGTAAACACCATACAGTAGTGTTTATGGAAGGATAAGGGCATATAGTCATTGTAATATAGGAACATTAAAACACTGAATATATTTCAAAATCTATGCTAAGCAATTAAGACATATTCAGAGGAGAAAGCCACGGCAAAATTAGCTAGTCTGAATTTAAAATACAATAGGTGCTCTAGTGCAATATCCTATGTAGACATTTACACCGTGGAGATTGTCTTCTTGCAGTTAAAGTTAATCTTCCAAAACATTAAGAACAAAACCCAGCATTTTAGTTACCCAAATACACAGAGGGATCACTTTGCATTGTAATTTTCCAGGCTATTTCTGGAAGCAAGCAAGCTCTTTGTCCTGTTGCACAAGCTAGGCTGTGCTGAGACCTGGTATTTATTAGTGGTGAAGCTTGCCAATGAGGAATATAGTAGAGGACGACAGTGTTACTGACAGGGGCTGCACATGAGTTAAAAGGCAGGGGGCTCACTCTCCTCTGTTTTGTTGTGGCTTTTTTTTCTTTTTTCTTTAAGAGCTGTACATTACAATTTCTTCGTACATAATGCAGCTTTTAAAGGTTAGAAGTTCAGCTGCAATGCATTTAGTTTATAACACTGCTACCATCCTGAATCAAGTGACAGTAGCTTTATTTCTCCTCACAACTTACCCTTTAACCTAGCTCGGATTTTATTAGCAATCCTCTTTATTTCCTCATTTAATTCTTCAAGTTCTTCCTTAGTTCCTTGGGGAAAAAAAAAAAGTTTTTTTCAAACTGTTAATGATTGATAACAACCATTCACCTTGCAATCTTATGACTACATTCAGTACAGTCATGCAGAGAAGTTTATTATACTCCTAAGTACTTTAAATAAGATCTTTATAACAGCATACTATCAGATTCCTGCTTCTTATGACAGGCCCTTACACTAGGGAGATGTTAATACCAATTAAAGCAGGTGATAAAATATTCTGTGTTTTTTCTTAATGTAACACTTCCAAGGTAATATTCATTTGCTGGTCAAAATTAAGTTCCACTGAAGTCTATCAAGTGAAAATACAGATGTATCTCCCATTTTTTCAGTTCAGCTGTTTATCACAGCCTCATTGCTTTTACCCTTATTAACATAACTGTACCATGCACAGCCTAGATTTTTTGAAGAATACAGAGTATTCATGAAGAACTTGGCTAGATCTCTGTTACTGGGTTTACTGAAGACACTAGATGCACAAGCACATACATTACTTAAAAGCAACGTCACGTTCCTATATAATTTATATGCGTTATTGAGCGCAATTTTTAGCACAAACAAGCCGATAAGTGAGCTGCTTTCACCAATATTAAACCTGAGATTCATTGACTGTATATGAGTAAGACAAAAAGCAGTCCACAAAATTTTTTCCAAGAATACAAATGTATGCCCACCTATAAACAAAGAATATAGTGGGAAAAGGAGAACTAACATCCAAAGTTCACTTTTCATCAAGATAAATGTTAAGCTAGTGTTGCAACATTCCACAAAAACATCTAGGCATCTTTTCTTCCCTTTTTTTGTTTAACTTTGTCCACAAACTCAGGCGTGCTTTGAACTAAGAGACATTGAGAACAGAGAAGGTTCTGTGTTTCTGGGTAACTTCCCTTAACTTTTGAGTTCTCTGTTCAAAAAGAACATCTTCCCTCTCAGCTCTGAGGTTACAGGCTCTAAAAACAGGACTCCAGCATCGAACTGTTACTAGTGCTGAAGTAGCTGGCTGCAGCGTTAGTGTTAGAAAGGATCTTGCCCCTACTGAAGAATGAAGAGAAGATGATGGCTCTACCATGTGAGCTTCAGTCAACAATTTCAACGTTTTCAGAAATGCAAGTAGCCTCTAAGTTTGAGGACACAATCAATTTCAAGATACCATTACAGTGAGTTTTGGTCTACTAAAGGTTTGGATGATGCAAGGAATATTCTACAAATTTATTTATTCAAATGAGACTTAAAAAGGTTAAAATAAGCAAATGAAACTATTAATTCTAATATTGAATATGGAAACATTTAAATAAATAGTTAACATTTTGCGTTGTGAACACGTGAAGTTCTATTCCTACAGATAGCTAAAACAAATTTATCTCAACACATCCAGACATACATCTGAAATCTATATAAGCAATACTCACTTCCCTCAGGATTTGGTGCTGACAGGATAATGCTGTGCTGTTTCTTCACTTCTTCCACATTTTGTGCAATTTTGGCTATATTATTTCTAAGTTCCTCAACCTAGAGGAACAGAAATATGGCAATGAGAAATGTTAGAATAATTCAGGGCAATTTTTTACTTTTTTTTTTAAACCTTGGTAATAAAAATCATGAAGTAGTTCACTGCAACATCTGTAAGTATCTTACAGAATTCCCAGCAGAAATATTGACAGCTTGCACTTGTTTAAAAAGAGAAAAAAAAGGTATTTTTAATAGCAAATATATTCTGATAGACCCAAACTTAAGTGCTACTATTCTCAAGAAAAGAGTTTAAAATTCTACAGTGAGTTAAAAACACTTCTACGCAGGAATGACAGAAAATAGCCCAAAATAAACAAGGAAAAGTCTTACCAACCTTTGGCATGTGAGGGGATGTAGGGCAGGTGTGGACAGATGAATTGTTAAACCTAATTATAGAAATTAAAAGGCACGGGCAGAAGACTAAGTCTTTAATACACAGTGAAAACTAACTTTACCTGTTGGAAAAAGTCATCCATGAAATGGTCTTTTTCAACAATAACTGTCTCCCCATCCTCATTTCCTTTACACTGTAAAAGACAACAAAAATAAATCTGTGAAATAAAACTCAGGATACTGAAACAACTACAACTTCTCACAATATCTGCAAAGTCAAAAAAGTAATTCTCCCTTTTTTGAGGACTGTAATCTAAAACCAAACCAGCAGAGAGGTCAAAGAAGGTCACCTGACTACCACAAAGTTGTGAAAGCTACGGCATGTACTTCTCTGTAAGCTTCAGGACAGAACTAGTCTGTAAATGATGTCACAGCTTTCATTACCTGTTGTAAAAATCATTAAAATACAATATGGCATATAAATGTTCACAGCATAAAGGTATTTCCACAGTGAGTCCTAGATGAGCCAACAATAACATTCACTTTATTGAGAAAGGAAATCAAACCCTCTCAAAGAAATATTAAAAGGTGTGCTGATGACTGCCTTGTGATGTAATAAGCCAAGCAGCTAATGAAAGATAGAACAAAAAGCTATCAGCATCTGCTCACTAGTTTTGCCCTTGGGTGTTTTCAAGGCTGCCATTCCACACCAATTTATACATAATTAGGCTACACTACACTATACATGCATTACCTAATGGATAAACCCTTAGAATAGCAGCCAAGAAGGCAGGAGCTCAAGCTGACAGTCTCTCCCAGGTCTCCAGGGCACACGTTCCCTGAGTCACACTTCTCTCACCCTTGAGCAGAAGAGGTGGATCTTGACAGTAAATGAGATTAAATTTTTATCATAGGAAGAAAGAGAATTAATATGCATCATATAAAGGCAGAGTTCCAGCTTCCATGTTCTCTAGTCCCCTCTGTAGAGCACAGACTGGTTTGAGCTGCATTTGAATCAAAATTAAAAAACCCATACTATTCTACCATATAGTCAGTAGGTTATCTGTTAGGAAAAAACCCACAGCCACCACCACCACCCAAACAAAACCACCAACCATATAAAAAAAACCCAAAACCACACACACACAAACAAAACACCCCCCCAGAAAAAAACCTAAGATATGTATCATTAGGGGATTTTCATGTCCAAGACTCCTTTTTTCTTAAAAGTCCCTCTGGCTTTGATCTTCTAATGCCCACTTTCTGCTCTTAAACCCATATCCCATTACCCAATAAGCCCTTTGTTTCTAGTTTTGTTGAAGGAGGTTAGATGGGCATTATTTGCATTATAATTCTGCAATTTAACCCAATGTCAGACACTGCTGTTATTTAGTAAAGAATGTTACACTGGGTGAAGATCTGGTCATCAAAATCTACCGAGTACCCCAAATCTTCAAGGCAAGTCATTACTCATGCTCTGTGACAGTTCCTTTCCTGCAAATTCAGGAAGTGTAGCTCTAAGACAGTATGTTTGTCAGAAATTGTCTGGGTTTTATGCTCAGGGAAAACCAAAATGCCCCAACTGAAACAGAGGAATTTAGATGTTACTGCTCTCCTGCACCACCCTCCAATCACTCACAGTGCTGTGTGTCATCAAAGACTTTTTCTATTTACTAATTTTGGAGACATGATTGCTAGAACTCAACATTAAAGAACATGTCCTTAGGGACTGTAATCAATTAACAGTCTTGCTTAATAGAAATAAGTGAGGAAGTATGTGCCCAAATGAAGTCACCCAACATTTACCCATTCCAGAGACTGCAGTACTACAAAGCTACCAGTTGGAAGTTAATATTTAAGAATGAGCTACACTTCCAAGACATTTACAAGAATGTAAAAGAACACCTTCTGCTTATATTTACTGAGGAAAGACTAATGTTTCTACATGTTTATAACCACATCCTATGTGTGTTTAGTTAACTGAACTGAAAATACTGAAAACAGTATCAGCTAAGAGATTCAGCATGTCAGCTTTTATTTTTGTCAGAAGATATTGCTAAAACATTAAACACCTGAATGAATCTTAAACAAAAGAATGATAAAACAGTCTCACTGGGAAGTCCAGTTTTTAAGTGCCAGGCTGGAAGGAAGCTATCACAAGTACCCACCCTGAGGTCAGTTCCACTTTGATTTCACTTTCACAGTTGGCTGCAGTGGCACCACTGATATATCCATTTGCTGTCTACAGGATTTATGGACTGCCTACTTCGAACAGCAGCACTTGAGACACCTGATGACTTTCCAACCTCTGGTCTCCACATTCTTAAAATATCACTTACCTAAAATACAGCTTATTTGCTACTTCAACTTAAGGGATGCGCCTTCTTTTGACAAGCACTTCAACCAAGAACTCATTTTTATCGTCAAGTTTAGCAGAAACATAGTTTCTCCTAACCCTTACTTCTACACTACAAGCCATATCACGTGCACAAAAAAGAAAAAAAAATACCACAAAAAAACCACACACCAAAAACACCCCAACAAACCAAACCAAAGAAACCACCCCAACAACCAACCCTGATTAAAAGTTTCCTGTTAACTTCAAGAGCAATATAATAAAGTCTGTTTGCACTTTGACCATGGCACTGAAAGGCTGGGCCATACAACTCCATAAAGATTCACAGACTTATACATCGAGTTCCCTCAGAAGTTGGTTTATATGACAGAAACCAGATATTCAGGCAATGCAGTTTCTCAGCTCCAAGTAACCATCAATAAACCAACTCCTGATGGTTTATGAAACTTCTGACATTTCCCATACCTCTCAGAATTGCAGAAATTAGTCTATCTTAGAACTATAGAACTCTTTTCGTTGGAAAAGACCTTCAAGATCATCAAGTCCAACTGTCAACCCAGCACTGCTAGGTGAAGTTATCTTATAAGATAACCCATGAAAGCCATTCATAAAGATACCATACCGAATTAATTACTGACCTTTGAAACAAAAAGCAGCTTTTAAGCTAAAATCAAAACTATACTTGTCCCTGAAATTCTATTCAAGGTTAGGTATTTCTCAGTCCAGACCACGTGTATTCCTCTGACAGACAGCAAGGATAATAACTGACCACCCTCATCCCAATGAATCAGACTCAGAGACCAAGTTACCAAGTGTTACATTTTCTCCTTACAGCATCAGTGTTTCCAGAAATGCTTTGATATCAGAATAGCCAAGAAGGGTTTGCAGAGGGCCCAGGAGGTCTGTCAGGCAGCTCTGGCAGGTCAATCATTAACATTCTCGTAGTGGCGTTATTGTACAGCCAGAAAAATGTCACATGGCAACTGGCTACAAGAAATTACTTCACACTTATGACACAGAAAAGAGACAGCTCATCTTCAGAAAACGCCATGTTTGAACAAAGACTAATCTAAGAGGCTAACTCAGGGAGGGGAAAAAACCAACCAACCAAACTAAACAACCATCCATAAAAAACCCCTTGGTAATATTTTCCTCCTCCTGAAAAGGTTCCTTTTGCATTTTTTTCCACATCACCCAATTCTACCAATTTTAACTTTTGTGACTTTGTGGTTCTTCACACATTACTGACGAGTTTTGGAGTCACTAAATGAACTCCCAAGGAACAGTTCACAAAAAAACCAAACCAATCAATGCAGGTCTCTTCAACTTACAGGTCCTTGTTTAAAAAAGCAACAATCAAATATAATTTTCAATGGTTATTTCTAAGATAGCCTCAATAACACTCAAGAATAAAGATAAAAAGCATGTAAGTGATTTACCAATCAAGCAAGAAAAATGCATTGCAACAAGATGATAATTTTTGAACCACATGAACAATACACCCCAAACCCGAGATCTAAAACATCGCACTTAGGCTGAGATGTTACCTTTCTTAAATGAGTTCACAGTAATAAGAAAAAAGTCTGAACGAGTTTAATTAACAGACCTTCAAAAGGACATCTGTTTTTACCATCTGACACAGGCCAAATGTGCTAAACTGAGTGTCTGAACACAGATCCTACAGCCCTTTTTAAGCCCTTTTAAGACGGACTGGTATCCGCAAACAGCAAACTGCTGAAGGCTGGGACAATATTTTACACAATCATTGCTATGGACTTGCTGTTCGGTTGGTTCTTTCTTCCCTAAACATCTACTATCAACCCCTGCTGAAAACAGCACATTGGATCAGAGTGAATCTTCTATTCTTCTTTTAGTCTTACACTCATTTGTGCTCAAAAATAACTAAAGCCAGTCTGGGATTTGATCAATTGTCCAATTAACTGTATGAAAGGACAATTCAGACAGCTGAAAGAAGTTCATTTCAGCCTGCTTAGAATAATTTAGAAAGGACATTAAAATAATCCCCTAAAAGCGGACAAAGATGATTACAGTTGCTATCTTCTGAGAAAGCATGTACTCTACAAGATGTTTTCTAGCTAGAAAACAAGAGGAAGCAACATTATCTGAAGGCTACATAATCTGCATGTCTTCAAAAGTTTCTTTCTCCAGCACCTATTTTAGCACTGCCTAAATTAATTAATAAAAGGATTTAAAAAGTCGTAATAATTTTATATTAACGGACCACAAACATCGATAACGAACATTCCTCTGTCTTCTTTATGAAAGGAAATCTAGAAAAAGAAGTTAAATCTTCTCATGACAAAATGGTTTGCTTGCTGTGAAATAAAATCCAGGAACATACAAACGAAGACCTGCAAAGCGAAATGAACATTTCTGCTAAAGGGAATAAGTAACTACCACAGTAACTCCCGAGGGCTTTCCATTACCAGTTCTTTTCGGAAAAAGTAAGGAAAAAAAAAGGAAGAAGAAAAAAAAATAAGTAAAAAAAAAAGTAAATATCCTTTTCTTTCAACCAAGCCATATCCTGCATATCCTGTTGCAGACAGACACGCTGGTAACTCCCTCCGACTCTCCTTCTTTTAGGATTCTGTTTTCAAAGCACGAATAAGGGAAAGGAAAAGATCGTATAAACACAACCAGCTACCATTTTGTAAACAACGCGGAAAACAAAATCTGCAGAGAGTTTTATTGACGCGTTACTGCCTAAACAGCTCCCAAGCAAATGAATCTGCCCCACGGGCTGCTCGAAAACAAAATGATCGTGCAGTTTATCCGTCATTCAGAACGGTAACGTCTGAAACGCGCTAGAGGTCAGGAGAAAGCGAGGGAAGGTGATCTATAAAAATCAGAGGAGCTGGAACTTTGCTGCCGCCTCGCCGGCTGCCCGGAGGAAGCCGCCTCCCGCCCCGAGACGGGAGCGGGAAAACAGCGTGAGGCAGCCCGGGACCTCCCTGTCCCCAGGGACGCGGCCGAGGCGTTGGCTCCGCGGATCCCGCAGCGCGACACGAACCCTCCCGCCGCTGACCGTTACCTCGGGAGAAGGGAAGGGCCCGCACGGCCCTCGCCCTGCCGCCCTCCGCCGCCTTTGTCCCCTCCCGCCCCGCTCCTCGCCTCAGCCCTCAGCCCGCCGCCCTCCTTCCCCGAGAGCCTTCCCCGAGAGCCTCCCCGCCACTTCCGACCTGCCCCGAGCCTAAGCCCTCACCTCTGCCAGGTCAGCCAGCCGGTCCTTCATCACCGCAGCGGCTCGGCCACTCCCCGAGGCTTCCCCGAGCTGCTGCTGCTCCTGGCTCGCTGCCGAGGGCTGCTGCGGGCCGCTAGGGCCGCCCCCCCCCCGCTCACTCGCTCGCCCTCTCTCCGCCCGGCGCTGCGGTCGGGCTGGGCCGCACCACCTCCCCACTCTCCTTCCGCGGTGCGAGGGGCAGCGACCCGCCCAGAGCCCCGCCCAGACCAGGGCACCCGCGGGCCGCGCCGCGCATGCGGGGAAAGGGGCGGGGGCGGCAACCATCCCCTTGGGGAGCCTGTCTCGCGCCGCTGACGTCACGGCGGGGCCTGGGGAGAGGCCTCAGCTGGGCCCGGGCGGCCCCGTCACCGGCGGCGGGGCCGGGGGAGCGGCGGGACTTCCGAAGCCGCAAGCGAGAGCGGCCACCTCAGTGCTGCCACCTCAGTGCTCGGCGCTGGGGAACTGCGGTGCACGCGGAAGGTGCCTGCAAACGGATTCCCGTCCCAAGGAGTCAGTGCTGCCAGGCGGGTCCCAGAGAAACTGCAACACACGCGGTTTGGGGATTCTGTCATGAGAGAAAGAGTTGTAAAAAGTTATACGATTATTTCTTAGTTGAATTGAAATCTTCCCCGGTGGGTGGTGTGGCAGTCGGGTATCGTGTAATTCACGTTCAGTCCAAAAAGCCTGGGTTGTGCCCTTTCTTTGCTGACACTTCTGCTCATGGCAGGCCACAGACCATCCATTTGCTGCTCCGTAATTTTTAAGGATGGTTTATAGTCGGCTCCTCCCCTCCAGAGCAGCTGAGAGTGATCCGTGTCAGGACTGGAATTTAAAAGAAAGCTGTACACTCCCATTCTGTGGAGCAAAACATGATCCATTGACTAACTCCTCAACTAAAACGTTGACACAAGTTGCCAGTTAGTGATGTCACCAAAACTTTGCCCAATATATAAATCTCTGCAATAAGAGGTATGTCTTAGAAGCCTGGGAGTTTCTAGAAAATAGTGCATGTATGCACTGTGGAGAGCAGAAAATCCTCCCTGCTACTGTATTCTTAGGTGCTTGCTAAAAAGTACTACTTCACACTATAGTCAATTACCTGTAATTATTAGTACCTCAGTTATGTAATACATAGGCTATTATCTTCTAGACTACATGTTCAGCAACTGTGTGTTATCAAAATGATACTGTTCCATACAAAGCATAATAATCCAATGCATAATTTTCCTTCTCTATTTAAAGAATTTTATTCCACTGCTGGATCAGGAAATTAAATATCATGCTCTTGCTCCTGTAGGATCCATTTCACTTATCCGTGCTGAAAGTGACTGATTTCCTCTTGAAATCTCTTAGTGCCATTTCCCTCGTCACCTTGAACACCAGTGTTCAGAGCTCCGTTCCCACCTGAGCTCATACAGCGCAGAGGTTTCCGCACTCATGGCTTTAACTGGGAAGTACAATTATATTCTTTTTCATTGCTTGCCTGCATACATTGTTGCCTTCGTTTACAGTTTATAAAATGATTTTGCTTCTTGCTAATACAGCAATAATGTTCCAATATGCTGTTTACCTCTGTGGCTGTTTATCTCCTCTACCAGTCCTTATGTGCCATCTTCAGACACTTGCTTCTTAAGGGCTGCCTTTTGTTTTGTGCATCAAAGGTGTCAGCGAGGTGCTAAGTATGTTCACAATTGACCCGAGTCAAGATATAGGAAATGCAAAGATGTTTTAAAAGTCCTTATTCTGCTGACTTCCTAGTGTTATCTTATGGATGATAATCTTTTAGATAGTGATCTAACACTGATGAGGAGGTGCTTGGAAGTGTATTCCAAATCAAAAATATACAAAATCAAAAGTATCAGCGTTACCAGTTTGTTTACAAAAAAAAAAAAATAAATTAGTTTACTAATAAATTTGTAACAGTATTGAGAAGTTTCTAAAGTACACTGAGTATTGTTCTATGCACAGTTACGGATTGGTTTGGGTTTTTTTCCCTTAAAGACTTTATATTCTTAAAACCTACCAAACTCCACTAATGTGGCCTTACAGACTCTTATTTATCAAAACATGCCTGTTAGTCAGGAAGACAGGTGGAATTCACAAGGATTTTATAAAGATAGCATTGTGCTGAGTAAATTTAAGATGCATTACAGATTTTGAAAAATATCCTTCCTGACACCTAGAGGCAGTCAGCAAAAATGCTAAAAACCCCTCAAACCCAACTCAGCCAAAAAAAGGTAAGACAAATTCAACAAGCCACTGGGTTTTTTTTCCAACAAAGAAAATGTTGACATTTGGATTGGAATTACACTGTCAAAATGAGTAAAAACTACACCACGGTGCCGCCAGTCTTGTACAACTTTCTGTATACATTGCATCTATGCCTATAGAAAATGAACAAGCTGTGCTTGTATAGATCACCTGCCATGAAATGTTCATTCTGTTAATTCAATCCAGAAATATTTAAAAAAATAGTAATTTATTTTATTCCAGATTATGGGGTGTAACAAGAAACATTACGCAGACCACATAAAAGTTATTGAAGCATACTGGAATAAAACATAAACCCAGAGACCTTAAAATTCAGTGTGAAGCCATGAACTTGGTATTTATGGGCCTATGCAAACCACATTCTTTGAAAGTCACGTTTTGAACAACTTTGTTCCACTTCAGTTTGGACTTCAGAGTTTAGAGAACTATTATAAATCCGGAGTTTACAAAACACCTTTTATTGTCATTAACACGTGCTCTAGTGGATTCAGAGCAGTTTGTATCAGCAGGTAAAAATAATGGTCATGAGGTACATATAAGGAAAGTCCTTTTGAAGGGTCGTTTTCACCTTTTCAGGTAAATTTTACCTTTTTCAGGTAAAGCTGTTCAATTGCATTCCTCCTGCTGCTTTTCAAGACTTTATTAAAGGCGTGCTGGGAGCAGCTCAGGTGGTTTTCCAAGCAACTACATGCAGTTTTTAAGCTTTGTCTGCAGAGAGAGCACCGTCAGCTGACCGAAACACTTTCGGATGCGATTGGTACGATGAAACAGGGATTCCGCCGAGTTCCCTGAGCCGCTGCGCCTGGCACAGGGGCTCTATCTCAACCCTCGCCGGCAAACCCCGGCCTTTCCGGCTGAAGGTGCTACAGACCCAGGGGTTCCGTCCTCTCTCTCACAGCCCGGAGCGGGGCGTGCGGACCCTCCTGCCCACACCCCAGAACAGCCGCTCCCTTTAACCCAGCCGTCTACAGCTCGGCGGGCCGTTGCCACCGGCGGAAAGGCCGAGTCGTCCGGCCAGCCCAGCCCGGTCCGGTCGGGTCCGGCCCGGTCCGTTCGCCCGCGGCCCGGCAACGTCTGAGGAACCGCGCGCGCGGCTGCCTCTCTCCCGCCCGCCCAAGGCCTACGCCACGTGACCGCCGGCCCCTCCCTCTCCTCCCCGCGGCCGCGCGGCGTCGCTCTCCGGGTATTTGAACCGCGCTTCCGCCATCTTCCCAGCGCCCAGTCACTGAGGGGAGCGACGCGGAGAGAAGTCCTCGGGGAAGGTAACGGGGTCGAGGTGGTCTCTTTTTTTTTTTTTTTTTTTCTCCTAGGAGCGGGCGGGGGCGGCGTGGCCGCTTTAAACAGCGTGAGCGGTGGGGATGGCGGTGACCGTTAGCTACCGCCACGGAGCGGCGGCAGGAGGTGGGCTGGGTTGCTGTGAGGCTGGGCCCGAGTGAGCCTTGCAGCTGCCGTACCCGACCTGTGTGGCGGCCTTTCTCCTATCGCCCCTCGGAATGGGAGAGGTGGAAGGGTAGAAGCTGTGCTGGGCTCCGCTCCGTCCCTGGTAAAAACGCTGGGGGGATCCGCGGGAAGAAGCGGAGCGGGGCCTCCAACGGCCCCGAGCCTGGGGGGGGGGGGGGGGGGGGAGGAGGGGCGCGCGCGCGTTGCGCGGGGAGGGGGGCGCAGTGCGTGGGGGCCGCGTGCTGCCGGGTGTGGGGGGCAT
>WTSP01013845.1:0-11231 GCA_025331215.1 Actenoides lindsayi | reverse complement strand
CAGTTAATTAAAAGAACTAAGCTGAAAAGTAAAATCACTGAACAGAATTAGTTCTGTTTTCACTCAAACCAGGACAAGATAAAAGGGGGAAGATAAATAGTTTTCATTTGTAACCCACAGAAAATGGTTTGTTCTGCTCTGGTAACTGGTAAATCTGAAAAATGCTCTAACATAAATTCTGTGTTCTTTTTAATAAACATAGTCATATAGGAGGATGGCTGAACTAGCATAACCTTCTTGTTATGCATCAAGACAGACCCTATAAGAGTTTTAATGCTACAGGCACATAACATTTAATAGTTGTCTTACCTGTGAAATAAAAATGTCTGATATGCCCTCAACTTAAAATAAAAATATAATTATCATAATTGCATATAAACATTTATGAAGTATGTTCTGGTCATTCTGTATGAAGCTCCTGTTATATATAAGGTATTAATTTCATCACTTCTGGAGTTTTTCCTGTCATACACAGCCTTTGCACTATCCATTTGTAATTCTTCATCTCCTTATTTATGAACTCTTCTTAGTGTTCATGAATTTATCCTCACAATATACTTCTGAGGACAGAAGCATTAATAGTTCCTTTACTGATCAGGAACCAAAGTACAGAAGAATGAAGTGATTTACTAAGAATGAAATCAGATTATAAATCCATCTGTTGTGTTTTAGTCCAATGCCCAAATTTTATTTCAGAGTATATTGATAATATATTAAAAATGGAGCATCAAATGAGAAATAATCCTTCACAGTGGTTAAAAAAAAAAAAAAGAAAAAAAAATAAGTATAATTGAAACCTTTCTACTTGTAAAATACATATTTTCTGAACTGGTTAGATTCCAAACTGGTTTTCCAAGTCTTGGAATCTTGAAGATGCTATTAAAGTACTGATTTAGGATTTCCTGAGTGTTATTCTAATTAAGGGTCAGGCACATAATAAAACATAATAATTAGCAGTGTAAGTGGAATTGAGCTTGTATCAGTTCAAAGAATTTGAGTCAGCTTTCCCAAGAAAACCTGTAAATGAAGCTCTCATGACAAAAACTAACAAGTGTTTTAAATGACTTGATACAGGTGTGAGGATTTTGGTATTGTAGAAAAGTTTAATTTTGATTGAAATGAACACAGCTTGATATTAATATGGAATTTTCAAACAATACATTGAGTCATGAAGACTGTTGTTAAGAAACATTGAGGAGCCAAAATTTCTTCTCTTTGGATGAAATAAAATTAAGAATTCCTGACAGAAATTGTGGAAATCCAGAGCATGTGAAAAAAAAAAAAAAAAAAAAAAAAAAAAAAAAAAAAAAAGGAAAAATGAAAAATCAAGGTGTTGATTAGTTAGAAATACGCCCATAGGAAATTCATCCACTTAGTCTTTCAGGTATAAGATAAAACATTGTCTTCTGAAAAAAAGGAAGATACAGTTACTCTTGATTCTACTATGAAAAACTCCAACAAATGTTGTGTGAGAAGATCAATTCCAAAAGATTGAACTAACTAAAGTTGAACTATCTTTCTTCAAAGTAGGCCTCTACATCTGAAATTGCAATAGGATGGTTTGAGGCAGGACAATGCAGGAATTTCAAAACTTTTCTACATAAAGCCAACAATTAAAGAAGCTGAACTATCTGCAGAGATAAGCCAGAGTAAACAGAGTTTGTTATCGTTAGGAATTAGTCATTAAGTAGTGTTCATGTGTGTATTCTAATCTCAATAACATTTTTTTTAGCAGGCGGAAGCCACAGATCTAATAAAAAGAAAGTTCACTAACAGAGTTCCTCACAAGAACATCACCAGTGACCGATTTCCCACATCCTTCTAGATAGTATAGTAGAGCAGAAAATAGTGGTGTTTTTCAATTACTTGAGGAAAAAAAAAAACCAATCACAAAAGCTGCTTCAGGGTTCAAATCCTGATGTATACAGGAAAGTGTATTTATACTTAACAAATACATATGTTCCAGCATGCCTAAGAATGGCTGGCCCACGGTTTTCAATATTCAAACCTAGGAACAAATAATTTCATAAATATATTGATTAGAAGAATAATAAATTTCCACTAAATGTTTCTATGAGAGCAGTAATATCTGAACCCACACCAAGAAGCACCATTTCTGTGTTCTTGTCACTGTACAGACACATAGGAATTAACTGCAATGAAAGGTCTTTCTTCCAATTGGTTTATGGAATACTCAGTAAAGTAATCATCCCCAAAAGACATTACCAAGACATAAAGACTACAAAACTTTCTCCACAGTCAGAGGAAATACAAACAACAAAGTTTTATTCCTCTTTGCACAGTGCTGCACCCTCACATGAATAACAATAAACAATTGTGGGTTAGAAGAGCAGACAGTGAAATGTGTTGAGAACTGGCTGAACAACAGAGCTCAAAGAGTTGTGACCAGTGGTGCAGAGTCCAGCTGGTGGCCTGTAAGTAGTGGTGTTACCCAGGGGTCAGTGCTGGGTCTAGTCTTATTCAACATCTTCATTAATGACCTGGATGAAAGGATGGAGCGTACCCTCAGCAAGTTTGCTGATGATGTGAAACTGGCAGGAGTGCCTGATACACCAGAAGGCTGTGCTGCCATCCAGCAAGATCTGGACAGACTGCAGAGCTGGGCAAAGGCAAAGCTAATGAAGTTCAACAGGGATAAGTGTAGGTTCCTACACCTGGGGAGGAACACCATGTACCAGTACAGGTTAGGGGAAGACCAGCTGGAAAGCAATTCCATGGAGAGGGACTTTGGCATCCTGGTGGACAATAGGTTATCCGTGGAACAACAATGTGCCCTTGTGTCCAGGAAGGTCAATGGTATCCCGGGGTGCATAAAGAAGAGTGTGGCCAGCAGATCAAGAGAGGTTCTCTTCCCCCTCTATTCTGCACTACTGAGACCACATCTGGAGTATTGTGTCCAGTTCTGGTCTCCCCTATTCAAGAGGGACAGGGAAATACTAGAGAGAGTCCAACAGAGAGCTACAAAGATGATTAAGGGACTGGAACATCTGTCTTATGAGGAAAGGCTGAGAGCCCTGGGGCTCTGGGATCTTATTAATGATAACAAATATCTAAAGGGTAGGTATCAAGTAGAAGGGGCCAGTCTCTTTTCAGCTGTGCTGATGATGAGAGGTAATGGTAGCAAGGTGAAACACAGGAAGTTCAACCTCCACATAAGGAAAAACTTCTTCACTGTGAGAGTAACAGAGCACTGGAACAGGCTGCCCAGAGAGTTTGTGGAGTCTCTTTCTCTAGAGATTTTCAAGATCCACCTGGATCTGTTTCTGTGTGGCATGCCCTAGGTGTTCCTGTGTTGGCAGGAAGGTTGGACTCGATGATCTCCAGAGGTCCCTTCCAACCCCTACCATTCTATGATTCTATGATCTAGTGGCATAAATATATATGTAACCCTAGACTAACAATTAAGTAAAAAATACTGCCCAAATTTATAGTAAACATCTTAAAGACACAGTAGTTTCATTGTGAGAAAACAGCTATTGTATAATGTTACTGCACAGAACAATGAGGAAAGCAGTAGGTGACATGAAGCAGCTAACCGCAAAACTGGTCATGGTACTTAAGATGTCAAATATAGATTCAGAAAAGATAAAATATCTTTTAACTATCTGCAGCCAAATTCTGTCCACTTAGTCCTATAAGAATAACCTGTATTTAAGAACAGAAAGTCACAGAATCACAGAATGGTAGGGGTTGGAAAGGACTTCTGGGAATCATTTAGTCCAACCCCTCTGCTAAAGCAGTTTCACCTAGATAAGGTTACACAGAACCACATCCAGGCAGGTTTTGAAAGTGTCCAGAGAAGGAGACTGTGCAACCACTCTGGGCAGCCTGTTCTAGTGCTCCATCACAGTAAAGAAGTTTCTCCTTATGTTGAGGTGGAACTTACAATCATAGAATCATTTCAATTGGCAAAGACCTTCAAGATCATCGAGGCAAACCATTACCTAACACTGCCTAACTAACTTAGAATCATAGAATTGTCAGGGTTGGAAGGGACCTTAAAGATCTTGGAGACTTCCTGTGTTCCAGTTTATGTCCGTTATTCCAATAGATTGTGTGGATTTATTATGCTGTGTTTTGACAGTACTGTTGTATACGCAATTCTGATTTAGTATATCACAGTAATATCTATATTGACTAAGATTATGAAACAGCTGTATACATGTAAGCTAGTGTTCAAATGTTAACATCCAACACTCACTATTTAGTGGATTACAGTCACATTTGCTAGTTGAGATGGCCATATGTGAGCATGATAAGCACTCTAAGATAAACTAAATGAGCAATTAAAGCAAGAGACATGAAGATCTCAGTGGCTAAAACCTTTAAAGTGATTAGTTTCATATGGTAAATTCATTTCTGAAGGGGCTAATATATCATCAAATAAACTAAATGCCATCGTGTTAAGAAAGAAATATGGTTGTTAACTGGATTATGTGCTCTTTTTACAAGAAGAGAAAAATGAGAAAGTCCATCTTAGTCATGAGAGACTATCTGAAATTATTTGAATAATTGATGGAGAAGATATGACATATTTTCCCGTTTCATGTGATTCCAAAGTATTATCCACTATTGCACATCTTATAGTAATAGAACTAACTTGTGAAAAAATTATACAGGTTAAAAAATATTAAGAGAATTTTTGTTGTTGTTGTTGTTAGCAATTTCAGATAATGACTTATCATATTTAGAATCAAATAAATAAATAAATATGCTTGCATTTATAAAAGGCATTATATCCAGTGTGTTACTTGACATGAAAACTCCATAGAGTGTTTGCAGAAACTCCAACAGAAGTTTTCCAATGACCTATAAAACATTGCAACAGGGGCTATGTGCATCCCTCTTTGAAGATAAAGCTCTTTGTTTGTACAAATATGAATGTGCACAAATATAGATATGATTACTTCAGTAACAGTCTAAACAATCAACAAATCTAAGTTAAATATTACTTTAAAGGATTAAACAAATTGACTGCACTGATAGCAATAGCAAAAGTGAATAAGATTTGATGATACAATTGCTTGAAAGTCATTTTCAGTGTCAGTTCAAGGTTTGTGAATCATGTAGACAAAATTCAGTTCTGATGGTAAAGAGGAATAAACCACTAAGACTGAGCTGAGGTTTCTACTGGAATGGAGGAGGGCTATTATAGCTGGAAGAGCAGGTAGTCTAGAAGAACAGAAAATTTTGGAGAGAGATGAGAGCTTCCTGGAAGCTTCAGTTTAAAATTTACTTTTCTTCCCTCCCACAGATCACTTCTCCCTCTGAACACCTCCTTTTCTTTCTTCCCCCACAATTTCCACTTTTCAGCTGATACCTTTTCCTGGCAACCCCAGTCTCTGAAATCCTTCTTCATCACTGCCTGTCCATAATACCCACCTGTGCCCACTTGCATCCCACTGCTGACACTGCATTCCCCCATTGCCAGCCACCTCATGGAGGCTGCCTGTGCAGGCAGCAGGTATGAGCTTGTTTGTGCAGAGCCACAGTGTCACTCATTCTTGTCTGGTACATGCAAAGAACACAGGTTTCTTCCTGTTAAAAGACTGCTATTTTGGCAATGGCTTGAGCTTGCTCAAGCTGAGGAGTTCAGCTGCATGTTGGCAGTAGCAGTTAATTCCGATGGCAGAGATCATTCAGGATACACCTTCCAAGGTGGTATAGCATGAAGAAGACTAACAGGCTTCCCTGCTGATCTCCAAAAAGAGCTCAGAGCCTCTATCAGCAACCTCTTACTTACCTTAAACACAGAAAACAACATTCTCCAAAATAGTTATTACTTACAGAAGGTGGTGAGAAGCAATAGCTAGAAATACTGAGCAAGTTCACACTTTCAAGGTAAGAATTACTGCAAATAAATTCAAGCATTCTAGTGGGTACATTTCTTCAAAAGGACTACAAATATAAGAAGAGTAGTATGTAATATACTAGATCAGATCTGCAGGCCTGTGCAGCAACACCACTATCAGAGTTTTGTCCAAATTTGAAATAGAACAACTGTAAAAGTAAATAATCAATAAATTTGTGAGCCACAACAAATGTCTTGCCCCAGTAATTGAGGAGAAAAAATGAAGTTGCCTTGTTTTAGAAAGCAATTAGAAATAGAATACTTAGTTTCATAGCCTCAATTCTAGAACCATTGGCCAAAATATGTGTCAAGAATATTAAAAAAAAATAAAAATAAAAATAATAAATTGAATTATGTTTTTTCTTTTCAAAAGAAGTTATGAGATCACATTAGCACAGTTACACCATTTACATGGGGACAGACTGAACACGAACTACTTAAGGAAGACAGAAGTTTTCTCTGTGAAACAAGGCAGACAATCTCTCACCTTCCTCTTTTCATCTGTTTTCCTTCTGAACAAAAATTTTTTAAAAAATCAAACAAGTAAACTGAGACCAGGGTGAATTCATTCTCCTTTCTTGAAAAGAAAAATAATCCCCTAAATATATTTTTCTCTGAAAAAAAGAGAACTATAATATTGCAAGGGCTAATACACACAAGCATTACTTTCAGAGTACAGTATTATCATCCAGTGCTCTTGCAGCATCCATCAGTGAGGAACAAGCCTCCAGCCATATTCAGCAGGGCTACACAGCCTGAGCTAGAGAGCCAGAAAATTTTGTCACAGGAGAAATAGTTGCACACTAGAGAAAACCTATAGACTTCCTCTGAGTCATTCTACAGATACATCTGCATTATAGCTGAATCTAATTTTACTTGTCAGCCCTGGTCCAAGACAAAAACCACGGCCTGAGTTATAAATTAAAGTAGATTTTTGTTTTGTCACTGTTATAAGACAAAGAGATGCTCTTTATCCCTACTGCTTTGTTATTTCATTAAAACATATGACAGCTAGAATTGAGCAGATGTCATTGAAGAGACAGCTATGAATCAGGTAATTGCATTATGTGTGCTTCCCAGACTTTAAAAATTCTCTCACAGGAATCTAAAATCCTGAAAATCGCAAATATCTCATCTCAAAATTTCAGCTGCTCATTATGCTGGGGAAATGCAACCATATTCCTTCCAATTTGTAACATGTATCTAGAATCATTGGAAGCCATAAAGCCACTGGAAAAAATTCAGCATCCTTGAGTAGGAAGAGTGTGCCTTACACAACTTACAGGCTAATTGGCCCAAAGATGGTGCCTAGACAGTGGACCACCCCAAGATCACACAGCTCAGCCTCATCCTGCAGCTCCATCCTGTGTCCTCATCAAGGCAAAATCTGCCAGTGGTCCCTATCTCCTTCTTTCCTTGCATACCTCCTCCCCAGCTCCCACTTGCCAGCATAGGTATGCACAAAATGTTAGCAAGAGTCATAGGAGAGAAGTGTGCACCCCCTGCCTAGTTTCCCAAGTGGGATCACCAGGATCATAGGACACACCACAGGCTATGTACTATCTGTGTGTAACCACTTACCAATACCACCCATCTATGACAGTTTGAAAAGAAACATATATATATATATACACACACACAGAGCAGTATTATGCACTTAGTGAAAATATTCCTTATCAGCTGACTTCTGTCATTTGTTAACTGTGTTCTTGAATTGCAAGCAGTTTAGTCTAACACTAAAATTGGTGGTTTATTTTGCTTAACAGACAATATTGGTCTTGTTCTCACTCTATTTTTGCATCAGTATCACCAACGCGTATTATTTCCTTGTCACATTAATTTGTTTACATTAGTAGTGATGTGGCAAAAAGTAAATAGAAATTGTGTGACTATAGTCAAACCAATATAAAAATGCCTGCTAGCATTTGTGAGTAATGCAGTGTACCTATCTTAGACTGCTGCAAGACATACATACACAGTTCCTGTTACTGAAAGGAAATTTCCCCTATTCTGATTGTTAATTTCTCAATAATACAACAAGTCTTCTCATTCGAGGGGAAAAAAACCAACAAAAAACCCCAAAAAACTTTTACTAACTACAGGTAGAGCTAGGTCCTGAAAATTATCCAATAACAAGATTTCATCCTTGAGAAAAACAAACAAACAAAAGAACACACACACACACACACCCCCACACACACACCCGCGAAAAATCCAGGAAAATAACACAAAACCTGCTGGAACAGTGCAGTAACAACCCCACCTTCTACTTGTACATTGTTATTAATAAATGCCATGGTTGTAACACCAAAACCTATAGGCAGAGCAGTTTAACAAAACATAGTGAGGTACTTTCTCTGATCCAAAGGATACACAAGCTCAGCAGAGCAGTCCCCTGTGGGATCAAAGGAATGTTTGACAGAGAAACTTCTCCTCTGACAATATTGTTTGATCTGTGTCTCAAGGACAGAAAAGAAATGTTATTTCCATTTTCATGCTGACATACAGGAGCTTGCTAGAAGGACATTCTCATAAACAAAGTGCTGCAGACCATGCTATCATCATGCTCGTATTTTTTCTAGATATCAGGGTAGATGTAGCTCATATTAGAGAATATTTTCTGGTGAGATTAGGGTGTAGAGAAGCCCAGTAAAGTTATAAAACCCACACAACCATACTCAGCAGCTACAGCAACTTGTTACTTGTTCTGAAAAAGCAGGAAAATTGTATTTTTGAACATGTCTGAAAAATACATAAATGTAACTATTAGCTATGGGTGGAATCAACTAAGTCTTTAATTTGTAATAATGAACTTTTTGCCTTTCATTATGATTAGCAATGTGGTACTGATACGATGATTTCAGTAACACATTCAGGATTCGTTTAATTTTTTTTGTTAACTACTAATTGACTCATGACTGGAGTGCTTCAATGGATGGCTATAAGCTCTTCAGAAGGGATAAGCAGGGAAGGAGAGGTGGTGGGGTGGTTCTGTATGTTAGGGAGTGTTTTGATTGTATAGAGCTCAATGACTGTGAAGGCAAGGTCAAGTGCTTACGGGTAAGGATGAGAGGGAAGGTCAATAAGGCAGATATCCTGTTGGTAGTCTGTTATAGACCACCCAAACAGGATGAAGAGGCAGATGAAGCATTCTACAAGCAACTGGCAGAAGTCTCAAAATCATCATCCCTTGTTCTCATGGGAGACTTCAACTCACCAGATGTCCGCTGGAAATACAACACATCAGAGAGGAAACAGTCCAGGAGGTTTCTGGAGTGTGTGGAAGAGAACTTCCTGACACAGCTGGTAAGTGAGCCTACCAGGGGACATGCCTCACTAGACTTGCTGTTTATAAACAGAGAAGGATTGGTGGGTGATAGATTGCTTGGAGGCTGTCTTGGATTTAGTGTCAGCAGAACCACTACATAGACTGTCGGAGGGCAGACTTCGGCAAAGGGGTCAGGAAGGTTGGACTTTTTTCAAGAAGGAAGTCTTAGAGGCACAGGAGCAAGCTGTCCCATGTATTGTAAGATGAACTCACTGCTGAGGAGACCAGCTTCAGGGCAGGTAAATCTGCACTGAAGAGGGGAGCTGCAGTGGAGGGGGTGACAAAGAGCTTTCTTGGGGGGCTTTCTGAAGCTAAGAAAAGCCTCTCACCTGTGCTGGGGGTCAGTCAGCTGGTGGGCGGGCTGCTGAGAAGTGCCTGGGAGGAGCCAGCACCACCCACTGTTAATCAGGCTACAAGAAGCCTCCGGGAGGGCTGCAACTAGTTGCAGCCACACAGCCCACACAGCCCAGGGTGAGAAAATAGTGCTTGTGTGTGCACAAGTGGTGCTACTGCTGTTTGCATCTCGTTAGGCAGCTGCTGGGCCTCTACTTGTTCACAAGGTAAGCTCATTAGTCAGTGACCAGCTCCTGTGCATCAAACTGCACAGGCTAGGGGGATACTGTTACCGCGAACAGTGAGGCAGCAGTGGACTCTGTGGCTCTGTGAGCTGTCTCATTCACTGGAATGCAGCCAACTTGGTGTGCAGGAGAAGATCAGCCATGGTCTCCACCCGGCAGAAAGTAATCCTTTCAACAGTTCCCAGAGTGGATGTGGGAACCCAGATGGAGTTAAATCACAAACATGTAGCAACCCAGGCCACAGGCTGCAGAGAATGCCAGAGCTTCTCTCTGGCAGTGAGGGGTAATTATGACAACTGCTGTGTGCGCTGTGAGCAGATCGAGGATCTCTTCTGCCAAATTGTAGAACTTCAAGAGGCAGTTGATAGGTTGAGGAGTATCAGGGAGGCTGAGCAGGAGATTGACTGGTGGAGCCAGGCTCTGCCCCCCCAAAAAAGAAACAGGGGCACCCCCCTGGTAGCACACAGGAACAAAGGGCCCCTGCGTTCTGCCTATGTAAGACCAGAGGCAGTAACCAGGATGCAGGCAATGAGTGGAGGATAGTTCAAGGACGAGGCAGCAAAGGACCTCCTACCTTGTCCACCTCACCCCCCCCAGGTGCCACTAACCTACTGGCATGCGGCTTTGGCTGGAAAAGAGCAGATATCACTCCAGAACAGATATGAGGCTCTAGCTGAAAGGGACCAGTCAAATGAAGGTGTTGGTGATGAACTACCTACACCAGAGGTGTGTCCAAAGTCAAAAAGGTCAACTGCTCATATCATAACATCATCCACTAAGAAAAAAAGAAGGGTTGTAGTTCTGGGGGACTCACTTTTGAGGGGAACAGGGCGTCCAATATGTCGGGTTGACCCCTCCCACAGAAGTGTGTTGTCTCCCTGGAGCTTGGATTAAGGACAATACTAGAAAACTTCCCAGTTTAGTGTGGCCCTCAGACTACTACCCTTTACTAATTTTTCATATAGGAGGAGATCAAGTTGAAAACAGTAGTTCGAGAAGGATGAAGAGAGACTTTAAAGCCCTGGGACAGATGGTGGGAGGATCTGGAGCACAGGTTATGTTCTCTTCTCCCAGTTTCAAGTAGACACACAGTAACTGACAAATGCATACAGTCTATTAATTTATGGCTTCGTAACTGGTGTCACCATAACAATTTTGGGTTCTTTGACAATGGGGTGGCTTATACAGCACCTGACTTGCTGGCATTTCATGGGGTACACCTTTCAAAAAGGGGGAGAAGAGTCTTTGCAGAGGAGATTGCAGGGCTGATTGATAGGGCTTTAAACTAGATATGAAGGGGGAAGGGGAGATAACTGGACCAGCTAGGAATAAGCCCAAGGGAAGCATGCCAAGGCTAAAAGCCTGGTTGACTAGTGTAGACTCTTGCCCTGTCACTTTATTTGAGACAAAGGCTAGAAATTTAGAAATCATGGGAGCACCTGAAAGGGGTTTG
>WTSP01013844.1:0-16770 GCA_025331215.1 Actenoides lindsayi | reverse complement strand
TGCTCAGTCTCAACTGTAGCACACTTGTAGTTTCTGCAGACTTTTGGTAGTATCACTTGATTCTTTTTATGTAGAGAGCACTTTGTAAGAGCATCTCCCAGAGGAATCAGCACTTTTATACCAGTCCTGTTGTTCCTTCCATCTTTTTTTTTATATCTTTTTTTTTTTTTTTTCCCCCCTAAGTCCTAGTTCTCTTGAGTAGGCTTTTAAAACTGTAACCCTTTTCTGGAAGGCACTTTCCCTCTGTCACTTAATGGTCTTTTAAAACACCAGGCAGCTGGGGAGTGTCTCAAGGTACAACTTCACTGCTCATCTGAGCTGATTTCAGAGCACATCATTGTTGAAAGGGGGAGATTCTCCCTCCTGGTGTGCTGCCACCCCATCCCTAGCACTGGTGCCAGTATCTAATTGCAAGGTAAACCAGGTCAAGCGTCTGACCTGGCAGACACATATTCTTCTGCTGAGTTTCCTTGAGTGAGTCAAATGTACTTACTGGAGATCAGATGAGAGCCAGCTCAGAGCAGGCAGCAGGAGCCTGCAGCAGAGAAGTGCTGTCCCCCTTTCCCAACACCGACTGGGTTGTTGGGGAGTGCTGGTCATGCTGGGTATCTGCCACAAGCTGTAGCAGAGATTTCTGCAAGAAATCCTCTGAGGATGTGGAAGTGCCTGTTTGTTAAGGATGATTATTAGGGAATTCTTTTTCCCTTAGACCTTTTTTTTTAATCAGTAAAATGCATATACCCCGTTGGTTAATACAGTCTGGCTTGGCAGCATCCAGTTTGAATGCAGAATTAACCTTCTCACAGAGACAACTTTAGGAGCTGGCACTCTGAAATTGCTGCATACGCAGAGGTATAAGACAACAAAAAGAGAAAAAACCCTCCTGCTTCCTAGGAAACTTCAGACTCAAATGTGAAATTCTTTTGAAGAAAGAGCGTGAGGAACCAAAATAGAATGGATGGAGTTGTAGAACTGAGATCATGGCAATTACTGCCATTCAAGCAGGAAAGGGACTAATCTGAATTTGGTTTAACATGGAGAAGATCATCTTTTAGATGCTCTGAATTTTTCATCCTTTTGCCTTGATGTTTTGTTTTCCTTGCCCTGTCCTTCAACTGCCTCAAGAAAGAAAGAAAACCTGTGCAGTTGTGCAGAAACTCTCTCTAGTCTGCTCAGCTATGCTGGATGGTGATGTCATCCTGACTCGCAAGGTAGAAATATCACCCTCAGTTATTCATGAGAGTGTCTTTGGGAATGACAGAGCTCCGTGTTCTGTCGTGGTGTGTGTACAACACAGTGACCTTTACAAATGCAGTGATTTGGGGTTTTTCACAGGGTGGTGGAAGGATAAGGAGGGTTCAGAAATAGCAGTGAAGGTACCGGTTAAAGAGAATGAAAAGGAGGAAAATATCTTCACTTTTCTCCTTGTGTTTAAGTTTACTAACTGTGCTTAAGTTATGTGTCATCTGATGTCTTGGAATGGCAGCCTGGTCCAGTGTTTCACCACCCTCAGTGTCAAAACTCCCTTCCTTAGCTCTAGTCTGACTCTAGACTGGTTCATGGGAGGTTGTGATGGAACGCTGCCCTCGGTGCAGAAACTTGCAGGGAGCTGCTCTGGTTTTGTTCCCCCTGTGCGGGGCAGCGCTGCAGCGTAGTGCTGGCCTCCATACCTTCTTGAGTAGAGTGCATCTGGGCTTTGGTGGAACCTCAGCCCTAGGTAGGTTAGCTGACTCGAGAGCTTCAGCTCAGGGGTTCTGGCCTCTCAGTCTGGCATGTATTTTGAGGGAGAAATACCTGAAATGAGTTCCAGTGCTAAATCTTGATTATTTTTTTTTTTTACACTGCTCTTTCTGTGCATTGCCAATTTGAATAAAACTCTGGAGATAGTGGCACTGAAGTGTCCCCCTCAGAGTCCTGCCTGTCGTGGGAGGAGTACAGTAGATGTGCTTTGAAACAGGTGAAGGAGCTGGTCTAACACCAGGTCCGTGTGAGACCTGCCACCTCTTGTGCCGGCACATCTGGGGCGTGGGGAAGACAGCTGGATCATGTGGAGGAGATGAGGTGTGGGAGATACATCCATCTAACCACTAAAGAAAGTATCTCGTTGGACTGGGGCTAAAAATAGTATGAAAACTGTTTGTGCCACGATAAGCCTTATGAGTGCTGGAGAAAAAAATACCTTAGAGTGCCTTTTGAAGTGAAATGAGCACCCAGAAAGATTAAAGCTCCCTAAAGTCAAGGTGCATCTCAGTTGTACCTTCCAGTTAATGTTTTGCTTCCTTCCCTGAAAGATTTCACCACCTATCTCAGGGTATTTCACTTTGTTAATGTTTACATTAGATGATACTGTAGCATGTCATGACCTTCCTACTGTCAACAGCACCTCCTCTCTACTCCCAACAGCAATCCTTTAGTTAATGCGGAGGGAAGACAAGTCTTAGCATTGTTTCAGACAAAATACATCTCTTTAGTGCATGGCATGCTACACCTAAGTTCCAAAATCACTTAAACTTCCTGTATGTGGTGATCCTGCAGGCTGCAAAGGTGTCACGTCTGGCTGGGAATTGGAACAGGCTGCTTTCTAGTCAAATAGGAGGAAGACATTAATAGATTAAGCAAGAATCACATTAATTGATGTCTAAAAATCAGTTTCCTTTGGAGCTGAACTTTTGCTATTTAACTAGTTCAAAATCTCAAGAAGAAGGGTGAGTTGTCTGTGTGCATTGGAAGTTGGTTTTGGAAATTATAGAGTGAAAGGACTGGAGATGAGAATGTGTTTGGGGTTTTTTTGCCTGTTTTTTTTGTGTTTTGTGGGATTTTTTTTGTAAGACTATTCTATTGCACTGATACCTCTTTTTTTCCTTTTTCTTCTTAGCTGTGTTTTAGAAACACATATTAACAGAATAGATGTGGTCTTGGCTGAGTCTTGGAGCAATTACAGCTCTCTTCAAGCTGTGGTACTATGAAATATTTATCAATTCTGCTTCCTTGGGAGCAAACTTCAACCCAAACTTCCCAACCAGCGGGAAAAGATCCAAAAAGTCTCTCTTCCAGAAGTCTAACAGTTTGTGGGCTAATATTATGTTCGCAGGGATAGTTTAAGGTGTTCCAGATGCCATTTGGCTTCCAGTCCATTTCCAAAGACATTTTTGCCCGTAGGCTGCTGTATCTTCTGCTCTGGATGAAGCTGGAGGTAGCACCTCTCCCCTAGTTGTTTGTTTGCTGGGGGCCTTCAGGTACATTTTTTTCATCCTAATGAGCTGGAAAGGTATCTCGTGATGGGTACTTACCTGCTCACCTGATGAGAGGGGACCAGTCAAGACTTGGCAGAAGGCAGTGTCTAGATACCATCTCTGGGTAGTTATGGGCACCACCTGCCTTCCTTTTGACACCCTGGAGAGAATCCCACGTGGCCTGGGAGTCACTGGGGCCGTGCAGTGTGGAAACGCGTGCGGTGTGCCTGGCTGAGGGAAGGACTGTTCTTTCAGAGGTGCTTCCTGCTGCCCTGTTCCTCACACGGTGCGTGAGCATCAGTGTCTGGCCCAAGCAGCAGGGCTGGTTCTGTGGCAGGAGACCGGGTGGCACTGCGACCGGGACGACGTTGTGACAGTTGTGAAACGTCAACTTACAACCTCCTGCCATCCCCATGATAGAGCTTCTGAGAGGTAGCGACTAAAATTGGTGGTGAGAGGTTTGCTTGCTGGAAATAAGCATTACCTTAGAGCACTTCATCAGAACTGGACCGTTGATTTAATGATTCCGCTGAAATTTAATTAAATGTAACTTTTTCCTTACCGACGTACAGCGTTCAGCGCGGCACAGACGCAACAGTTACTACCTTTATATTAAAGCTCTAGTTCTTTCATTTCTGGTTTTTAACACGTCTCTTATTAATCATCTGAAGGTGGAGCACAGCTTTTGAGCACGTGGCCTGAAACGTTTTCCACTCGCGCGTCAAAACCGCGACGAAAAAGCGGGCTGCGATAAAAGGCAGGGTGAGGAGACTCCCCAGCAGTGCAATTACTCATAGCAGTTCTAGACACCAAATTTGCACCACTGATACTGCCTGCACGGTGGGTATGATGCGGGGCTCTGCGGAGCGCCAGGAATGTCTCTAATAAACTGGGTCATCTCTTAGAAGAATGTTGTCATTACACTTGAGAGGTCAGGGGATAAGCGGGGTTTAACCCTGCGCTCGGTGGAACTGCTGATTCAATTTGCTCGCCAGGATTGCTTTTCATTTGGAGTTGATAGTCTTCTGCTGGAAGAAGCTTCTCTCTGCTTTCCAAAGTAAGGGCACCAGAACCGGTGAACGTAAAAGAATTCAGCAAAGGGTTGGTGCTGCTTTCTCCGCGTAAAGCCGAGCGGCGAATCTGAAAAGAGGAAATGAGAGTTGTAGTCACGGCCGTTGTTACGAGGTAAAAACAAGAACTGAATTACTGGCTTGTCTTCAGCTGTGGAAAGGATTGTCCTAAATATGAAGCTTTTCAATGTTCTCTTTGGATTTATTGTTTTTCCCTATGCTGACTGATGCCTAACCGTGAGTGTGATGATATTTATAGGACTGCGGGGTTTTTCCGCTTGTTTCCTCCGTTCCTCTGATGCCACTGAGCTTGGGAAGGTTATAAACTGCATCGATACAAGTGTCCTCAGATGATCAATGTGGGAGTTGTGCCCTTTGCCCCCTCGGAGACTCCATAAAGCGGCTCGCATCGACCGTGCGCGAGAGGCAGCAGGCAGCTCCCGCGGGTCTCTTCATAAGCAGTGACCTCCTGCCTCTTTAGCAACTTCTTTGTGAATCAGAGCCCTTCAATGTCGAGAATCCTTCTTTTGGTAAAATTTGAAGTCCAGAAGTCTGATCAATTCTGTTTCATTGCAGCAGAGACCCACCAGCTGTGGGATCACTTCCGTGGCCAAAATGTGCCATTCTGATAGACGGTGCTTTCAGCTTCTCAGAGGCTCAATTCTCCTTGCTTGGCTGTGTGCAGTAGGTTACTCAGTGCTGATCTTGGTGGGGAAAAAAGAAAAAAAGGCAAAAATGAGATACAGACTCCAAAGACAAAAGTTGAAATGGGATGAGAAGTTGTGATTAGAGAGGATGTGGAATTTGCCAGGATGGGGTGCGCCAGGCCCATCAGCAAGGCTGCTCCCCTCAGCCAGGCTTTTCATACACCTTCTATTTTCACACACATGTTTTTCCCCTCAGTTTTGTTCCTGCTTTCTGGACTCTTCCATGTGAGGCGTGTTGTGGGGTTTTTGGTTTTTTCTTTCATATCTGTTGACTGAAAAAACTCGTTCCCCATTTCCTTCTCTGACTTCTGATCAGTATCAGTGTGGTTCATGTGCTGCTGCTGCACAAGCAAGGGCAAAGTACCTGGTGTGGCAGCAACAGCAAGAAAAAAAGCAAAAATACATACTGGCATCTGAAACACTAGGGCTTATTTTTTGACAAGGAGATAAACCAAAGACTTAAGTTATGGTTTTTCCACCTGTCCATTTCTACACTAAGTGGCTGCAACAGATTTCTTTGGGAATGTATCCACAGGAATGAGTTCCCATAACTTTAAAAGATCTACTTTGATCTGAACTATTGAGACTGACTCTACAACCCTGCTCTTGTAACAAAATTATGTAGCAGTTGTGAAGTGAAAACCATTGAATAGCTATTTATCTAGTAAGACTTATTGAGACATTTGTAGTAGCTCATCAGAATTAAAAAGCATCCACTTAAAATGGAAAAGACAAGACACTGCTTTTTGAAGTGAAATTGTTGGAGGCCTGGTGGTTTTGCAAGCACTGCTTTCTCCACTGAAACCCCTTGTATTTAGTAAGTACAAACTGAGCAACTTCTACACTCTTCCTGTGGTACCATCTTCCATCTATAGTCCTTATTGTATGGCTTTTGTCTAATGTGGGATCCTTTCGCACAAGGCAGATATCAATCTTTTCTGTTAGCCAGTATTCTTACCCTGTATTCTTTCAGTAGAAGAAGCATTTTCTTAGGTAACTGGGAAATAATGTGGCAAGCAGAACTCTGAGCTTCCTCCAGCATCAGTTGTGCTTTCTTTGGTTTTTGTTCTGATTTGGTCCTCGCGACAAACTAGGTGAGAGAAGACAGTGCTAACTGGGACTGCTCCCTGATAGCTGCAGTAATATTAGGCAGGATTCCTTTTCTTTCTCTCATTTCACCCCTCTGCTGGGGACAGGGAATTTCCATGGCGTGTTCCAGAGGGTTTCTTTCAGCTGTGCATATTAAATATGAAGAAAGTTTCTGTTTGATTTTCTTGCTGAGGCAGATCACAGTGAGCTGTGTGAGTGGTGGAGTGTTGTCAGCGTGACCTCTCCGGAACCAAAGGCGAATATTATTTATTTATGTTTAAAAAAACCTCAGTGTACTCTAAAAGGTGAAGTTTCCCCAAGAGTTCAGCAAAGCAGGACAGGCTGGTGTGACTTGTTTCTCCCTGTAGTTTGACTGTTGCCATCACCCTCTTTTTCCACCTTCCTTTTCCTCAGCGCTCGGCCGCCGCTCCCCGACTGCAGAGCAAGAGCTCTCCCCAGCGCTTTCAGAAGTTACAATCTATTTCACCCACAGCTATAAAAGGTGATATTGCTGCAGCAATTCTGGAGAGAACTATACTTTTGTTCTCTGAAAACAGCTTGTAGGCAGGAGGAGCTCAGGTCAGGCGTGTAGGGGCACCTGCTGAAGGAGAAGGGCCATCGGGGTGCTCCTGAGGTGAAGGCCACTCACCCCACTCATCTCAGAGCAGCCTCCACGTCTGCCAGCTGGATTCCTTTCAGGTTAAAATGGACAGCAGTGCTGTGCCTGCTAGCAGATAACCACGGACCATATTTGAGTATAACTGATACATTTTGATTTACTAGACCACCTGGGATAATTTCAGGCGAGGGGGTTTTGATACCCTGTTTATATACGTACACTGAGGCTTCTAACACTTTGAGAAATAGTCATTTTTCAAAGAAGAAAATGACAAGGATTACCATATTTTGAAGATTAACAACAATTAAAATGTGTAACTGTACAAGACAGTCAACTGATTCCAGTTCTGCAGAGTTTCCTTTTAACGCATTTTAAAATGGTTACGTTCTGGATTTCAGCCACTGAAATCACGATTACGTCCTACAGAACAATGGAACAATGACCAGTTGGGCACACGTGGCTACAGCTTACTAGTGCACACTTAGTGTTGCATTTACTCCTGATAGCAGGAGAGATGACAAACCTGGGCTGGTGTAAAGAAACCACAGATTTTTAGTTAAAATTCTAGGCTGAAAGCTTTTGATAAAGCTTGTCAGTTCAATGGTACCGTATGGCCACAACAGTTCAAGAAGTGGCAGGATGTCTAGGATTCATTTTTCAGTGTTCCTCCTTTTATCACTAAACCACTATCACATACAGTGATAAATGTACACGAAGAGTTAGGGAACTCACAAGTAAACAGTGGAACCAATTTAAACTCTGAAGCTTACCAAATAAACATTAAAGTATTCCCTTTAGGAACTGGGAATCCTTTGAATTATGCATGTATTGTAGTTTGCAGTAAGATAAAAGAACTTTAGGTGGGGGAGGGTGAGAAACTTGAAAAGCCTTAAGGAATAATTTGCATAAATTGGGTGAAGAGAGTAAACAGCACAAGGGGAAAATAAGTTATTTTCAGTAAGGCCTTACAGAAGGAGATAAAACAAATTAAAAAAAAAAAACAAACCAGGTGGAGTTGAAACAAAGCTGAAGTGCTTTAAACTTGCATTAGCACTGCCATTGCCTTTAAAGCAAATCCCAGGGAACTCTGGACTGACCTGGATTAAAAAAAAAACCCAACAAAACCAAACTTTAAAAAAATATTTCAATTCTTAAGGGAGAGTTAAAAGAGAAGAGAAGCCATGGAGACAGTCTAACATGTGTGTCTTACAGCATGCAAGACCTCTGGAAATTAAATGAACAGCATAAGCAGAATTTTTTTTAAATCTAACAGTATTTTTTTTATCTTACAGTTACAGGACCGCACACAATTTAGTGACCGAGACTTAGCTACCCTAAAGAAATACTGGGACAATGGCATGACCAGCCTGGGCTCAGTCTGCAGAGAGAAAATTGAAGCTGTGGCTGCAGAATTAAATGTTGACTGTGAAATAGTGCGGGTAAGAAATCCAGAGTCTTCCCTTATCTTGTCGCAGGAGCAAAAATAGGACAGATGAAAGCCTCTAAAAATTTCATGAGGAAGCTTGAAATAGATTTCACGTATTACATAATGAATGACCATGTTGGGAAGTGCTCTCTTGCTCTTTCTGCAGTCTATATATAGAAAAAAGCCCTCAGGTAAGAGTCTTATTGATCAGCAGCAGAAGCAGCACTACGAGCTGTTTGACATTCTCTTTAGACTTGAGTAAGATTTTTAAGTGAAAGTGTTACATTCTTTTTTTATTTTAAAGGATATCCTAGAAGACTGAAAAGAGCTATTTATATTGTTACTAAGATACCAAAAAAAAGTCTTTCTAAAGAAAGATACAAATCATTGTGAACATATGACAAAAAAAAAGCGGGGGGGGGAATAGGGGAAAAAACCTATTTCATGAGACTGACTTGAAGCCAGGCTGAGATGTGATAGAGGGCAAAGGGGACTGTGGAGAATTCTGTCTCACTTCAATTTGCTAGTCTGTGAAGGTGTCAGTGAGGATGGATGGCTTTAGAAAACACAGGTTTGGTGCAGATCACCTGATTCCTGAGGATCACTCCGCATCACCTCTTCCAGAGGCTGGGACATTGAGTACAGCATCGGTCGTTGCCGCTCTATTCCCAGTTACTAGACATGACATCATCATTCTAAAACCGTGGGTGTCTCATTTCCTCAGGGGGTTTCCATTCTTCAAAAACGAATAACTGTCTTTGCAGTCAGTACAGAGCCATCAGTAGAGTTTTCCTTTCCCACATGACAGTTGTAACTCATCCATTCAGCCTCTGGCTTCTTTTTCCACCTCTTTCTTAAAACTCTGCTGTCGCTACAAAAGCAGACCTAGGAACCCTTATTTGAAACTCTTCTTTTGTGGAGGTCTCTCTTGGGTTGGTATATCGAAGTGGTGGTACCAAAGCTGCTTCAGTGCTGAACACTGATCTGGTTATTTACTTGCCTGTTTTCTTGAGCACGTGTGAATTACAAGAAATGAAATAGTACTTTTGGAGGCTGAAAAGAATTGCTCTTTTCTGTGGAGAGAACAAAGCTGCTCCATATTACCCAAGCTCTTCAGTTTGCTTTCTGAAAGGTGGAGCTGTTTCCACTGCCAGCGTCTGAAAATGGACTCCTGGATATGAAACACCTTATTCACAGGACAGTAAGACTGACACTCGTGCTTCGCCTCCCTTTGTTCCCTTAAGAACCTCCTTATTGGCATGGGCAGGATGACAGTACGAAGTTCTGTACCCTGCTTTCGATAGCATCTGCTTGAAAAGCTTTTGTAGATGCTGCACTAGGCTCTGATCAGCTCTGTAAGACTCACTGGTATAACCTGTGTTAGAAATACACATGCAAATGAACAAAAAGATTTCTTTTCTTCATAGAACCCGGAGCTGTTACCAGTGTCTGTCCTACCTCTGGTTCCTCTCCATGGCAGAATTGTAGCTAGAATAGGTGGAGCTTGGTCCTGCGCTGTGCTGCGCTTGGGGTTTGTTTGTAAGGTCTGAATTAATGCTACAAGGATGTGTGTGATCTCCAGTGCTTCCTGTTGTCCTTCCTCTAAGGACACGCACTGTGTGCGTCCCAGCTGCAGGACAGGTATTTCCCATCACATGCTCTAGAGGATCTGTCCCGAGTTCCTTCAGGGATCTATACGGGCACATCCTGTTGTGACTCTCTCCTCACCTGCCAGCCTGCATTGCCCTCGGTAGGGAGCACTGGTGTCTGGAGGTCAGCATGCAGCAGGGTCTCCTCTTCCTGGAGAGTGGACAGTCACCTGCAAGGTGTGAGGCAGCCACAGCATCTCGACCCCGTGCTGCCGGGGCAGCCACGAAGAGTTGGACCGAGGGATGCTTCTGCAAAAAGCTCCTCGCTTTCCATACTTGTGCTTTGCTGCCTTTGCATCTCACTGGACCTTGAATTCCAGGTAGTGTGCAACCAGCAACCCGTTGTGATGCAAAAAAAATAATGTAGCATATGTAAAAGAGTACCAAGTATATATAAAAAACCCCAAGTGAATAGATACGCATCAAATAATGCACGCAACAGATAGATATTATCTATTATATAAATAAGACAATTTTATATAAATGTATATAAGCATATATAACTAAAATATTTATAAATGCATATCATCTCACGTGAATTCCATTACATACATGTTCCCATTTTTCCCTTTTAATAGCTTTTTTTACTGGAAATTCATGATTTGCCCTGATAAATACTGCTTTTCCAGCAATACCAATGGTTGATCCTTATTACTCATGCTGGCTTGAAAGATCTCCTGTGCAAAGAGAGTACCAAATCTGTTTTCTAGCCCAAGGAAAGATAATGTTTGCCACTCTGCAGAGTTCCACTGGATTTGATCTTTTAAGGTTGAACAGGGCATTTTATTCCATAGGTTTTGTGCTTGTAGTAGGAGAGTGGCCTTGCAAAGTGACTGCTGGTTGTGACTCAACAGCATGCCCGTTTGCACAAACAAATGTCTTTCATGTGTTCCCAAGACACCAAGAGAGGGAGATGATCTAAATATGTGAACTCTGACCAGTCCTTCGTGAACCTTACACTGTCTTTAGCTTACACTATCATTACTGCTGATTGCATGTGTTTGGGGTGGGGTTTTGTAGTTAGGCATTTTTGTTTATATTTCTCTTGACTAATTTTATTCATTCATACCAAAAGAGCATCTGAAAGCAGAATAGCCTTCTTGGCATTGGGACTTCAGGTATTTGAGAAAGACAAGTGACAGCTATCAAACTCCTCAGGAATATGAGGAATATAAGAAAAATGCATGACAGTTATTTAGCTTTTTATTAGTAGAACATAAAGCTTTCATACATAAGTCAAAAGCTACTCCTGAGCATCCACCCCAGGCTAAAGCCACCTCCTCCTCTTTCCCAGCAGCTCGTCAGATAGAAGCTGGTTTATTGAAGGTGGTGCTTTGGTTTGAGTTCAAGCAGTTGCAACAGAAAAACTGCTCGTTCTTGAGAGCAGACTGCTGGCTCTTCTCACTGGGGGCTCTAGCCTAGTCTGGATCCGACTCGGGATCAAGAGAGACATTGGGAAAACAACTCGGAATCTTCTATCTTTTTTCAGTTAGGTGGGATTTCTGAAGCTTCCAACCTAGAATCCTTCTAGCACGTTGACACCCTAACCTCAATCTCTGGAGAGCTCTAATCGTGCTTTTTAAGTGTTTCCCTGCCAGTCCACTTATTAGGTGCCCGAGGGCAAACATACGCTGGCTGCTTCTGCCTGGGCTCCAGCCTTTCTTCTCTCACTGCTTGGTCATCTGTTCGTGAAGCTGCAGAAGTTGCTGCTGAGTTCATTACTGGCTGCCCTAAGTAGGCTTAATGAGTCTGATCACGTGCACTTTACAGATGTGGTCTGAAGTTTTTAAGTTCTTATTTGAGGGATATAATTAGAATTATTAAGCTGGTTGCCTACCTAGAAAATACTGGTCTGCTCTTACACTCAGCATTGTGCTGCTCCAGAATACTCACTGTTAAGTGTAGCATGCAGGATATGGAACCTCATTACTTTTCTTCCCCATTTTAATTTGAGACACTATAAAAATATGTTAATCTTCTGTGACATACTCTGGATGTTGAATGAAAGGTTTTATGCTTTGAAAGGTATGTAAAAAGACAAGATCTGCCTTTCCAAAGTACCTCATTTAATATTTATTTAATTTTTTTGCTGAATTTTCTAGTCAAAAAGAAACAGATTTGCTTTTGAATTTTCCAGTTGTTAGAACTATTTATTACCATCATAAGATGATGAGAAAATTTAAAGAATGGCAATACACTGTTTGGAAAAAAAGAGACTTTGTAGCTCTCTGTCTACCTGCTTTGCATTCTTCAAAGAGGAAAATCAGCAAGCTGGGAAAGCAAGTGTCACCCAACAGAAATGATTTGCTAAAAATAGTATGAAGCATGTCATTTTTTAGCTAGTTAAAGAGATTCAGCTTTAAAAAAATATTGTTCTTCAAGGCTGGCACCGCATGAGACTTATCTTTAGTAGTTGAGAGTGCTGTTAGTATTTCTTCACTTCACTATTTGATAATTGAGGTATTATAAGCAAAAAAGTTTTTTTGCTAAACTTTTTCATGCTAAATATCAGAACTGTATTTGAAGAAAGCGTGATGGGGCAGAGGAGCAATGCAGCTCTTTCTGAAACAAGGCCAGCGTAATGTTTAGTGTATCTTGAAAGAAAAAAATCCTATGTTTTAATGTATTTGGTAAACTCTGTTGGAACACAGACCTTATGGAAAGGATGTACCTTTTGCCCTGCCCTGATCATTGTCAAAACTCGGAACTGCCCTTGCTTGCAAGAGATGGGTCTGATTTTTAGCAATCCAGACCTTGGAGCACTAAGCATGATTCAGAACCTTGTAAGGACCGTGCTGCGCGTGCGTTGTCACCACAGTAATCAAGCCCACGGCTTACGTGGCCCAGCTCCACCCTTCCCTGTCCTGGAGCAGTGTCAGGTCAGGGCCTGGAACGCTGAGGGTGGTCCCATGAGTGCTGTCACTGCTGCTTCTGTTTGTTGTGGTTTAGATGGTGTGGAAGGGGGAGCAGAGCCAGGTCAGGAAGACTGGAAATGAGCACTTGGTGAAAAACTTGATTCCTGGCCCTGAGGAGGACTGTTGGATGCCAGTGGAGGACTGACTTGGGTAGAAACGAAGTGTCTGGGGTACAAGAGCTGTTCAGCAGAATTGAAATGAGCTATCAAAAGCCTGAGTAATGCGAGGGAAGGGAGAGAGTTAAGAGGGGAAGCGTTGCAGGCAAGTCTTACTACATCATGTTAAACTCTGGTTTGAGTCTTTAATAAATTTTAGAGTAGACTTTATCAGAGAAAGCAAGTTAATTAACAGTTATACAGATCCACTTGGAGAATTTTGCATGTCTTTTTTCAACTCTGTTTTACTGATGTGAAAAGCATCCATGCTTATCTGATGACCAGTGGGCTCCTGGGTTCCTTGGTCCTGGATGTGTTTCATCTCCCACCACTGTTTACAGTGTGCTCCTCTGTACCTTACTTTGGGCAGTGTTTCTTAAAGACTTGTCTTCCAAACAGGGAGGAAGGAAGGATAATACTGCTCTGAATAATTCTGCCAAGTTACGCTCCGTCATCGCAGTGGAGCGCTGTAGAGCTGTCACCTTGGACAATGTCTCCTGTGCTGTAGGAAATCCTAGAGCAGATGGGACATTTGGGTCACTGGAAGTTGCAGAGTGGGAGAACCTGGCTTATAGATCTCGTGTTAAATTCATTGAATAGCTTGGGTGAGGAGAGATCCTACAAGGTCACCTAGTCCTGCTCTTTATTTAGAGCAGGATTAGAATTAGGTCAGGTTTCTCAGGATGTTGTCCAGTAAAACACTGAGCACCTCCAGGGGGCTTGGAGGTGCCAAGACTCCTATGGACACACTGTTCCATTGCCTTACTGTAAAGCATTAGTTTTTCTTAATTTTTTTTCTTAACTCCAGCCAGAGCTTTCCTTGCTGCAACTTGTGACTGTTGCCTCCTTTCCTTTTGTTGCACACCTTCCCTGTTCCCTTGTATTGGAGGCCTGAACCTGGACACAGGATTCCGGGAAGCAGCTTCACGAGGGTCAGATATGGGGGAATAACCCACCCCCTTTGAATTGCTGGCCACGCTCTCGTTCCTATAGTACGGATGTGCTGATTTCTCTTGGTTGTGGACCTGTTGCTTTTGTTATAGTTTCTGATATCATTCATCTTTATTTCTCTTACAAGACTTGGATTGGGAATCGAAGACGGAAATATCGTTTAATGGGGATTGAGGTCCCACCCCCTAGAGGAGGTCCTGCTGATTTCTCTGATCACTCTGAATTTGTTTCTAAATCAGCACTTAATCCAGGAGAGGAAACTGCTACTGAAGTGGGGGATGATAATGATAGGAATGATGAAGTATCAATCTGCTTATCTGAAGGAAGCTCACAAGGTATTTGAAAATGCAATTACTGCTGTGCCTGTATTTTTAATTTTGTGCAGTGTGCATGCTTTGGATTCTCTGTTGTACTCACTGAAAACCGTCTGAAAGAGTGTCTAACAGTCCCAAGTTACCCACCTCGGCTCCACTGAAGGTACGCTTTGGTCTCTGTGTATTTCCTTGGGTTTGTTATCACAAAGCTTGCAGAACCCTTTTGTCACAGGACCTCTGATCCTGCCAGATGCATCCAGAGCTTAACGACGAGTTCACAGTCTGCTGGTGCGACTGTGAGATGGACAAACACCACAAATATCTACGTCTCACTTGCCGAGGAAGATGGGCTTTAAAAGAGCTCTCTCTGTTAACTGCCCAGCCTGGATATCTGTTTCTGGTGGCCCCAGTCACACCCCCAATCTCATCTAAACAAGCACTAACACGTGCAAACCTGCTCACTTGGTGTACTCAGGGCTTTCAGGACACTAAATTCACACTGGTGAGATAAGTTTAGAAGACAGACAGACGAGCTCGGAGTTGGTCTTGAATTACGAGCCGCTCAGTACGTGGAGCAGAGCAGAGCTGCCGCCACCGAGCGCTTGCGGTGCGTGCAGGGGCTCTGGCAAGCAAGTACAGACCAGCAGGAAGGATGGGAGGTCAGTGGCAGGGGACTACTCCGAAAGCCTTAGAACTGCACACCCAGTAAATCGCCTGATCTTGAGTGATAAGTGTCTTCAACTTAATCCCCTTCAACTCCACCTCCCAGAAGCTGCTGCCCGCAGGAAATCGATCTCTCCCTTCCCTCTTGTCCATTAGCGCTGGGGGCCCGGGGCAGAGGAAGGGCCGCTCGGCGCGGTCGCCGGCTTTGCCAGCCCAACTAATTGCTCCCAGTGCTTCTGATTAGACGAGATCGATAAAGCCTTGGCTCTCCAACCTAAAAGGAAGGCTGATCTACTGCGTGCTGTTGCGGCTTAATATGCCAGGCTTGAGCTTGTCATTTTGTCTGAGCAATTTAAAGGAAAGAACTAGAAAAACGGGGAACTGCTGGGAATGAGTTTGTGATTGCTTTGTCATATTCCACTATAAAGAGAATAGATGATAAAGAAATGGGTCAAGTGATTGAAAGCCAAGTGAGATGCAGAATCTGAGAGTTCTTGATTTGCCTGAGGTGTAGAAGGAGCTGATTTAGTCAGATCTGCTTGAAAGAAAATGGTGACAGGGAAAGAGTCTGAATTCTCTGTAAAGTGAGGAATAACACATTTCATTGAACGAGGCTTTCATAAAACAAGATGAGGCTGTAAGACTATGAGTAGATTATTAGAGTCAAAGCTTAAGGAAGCGCAAAAAAACTATCAGATTTCCACAGCATCCAGAAATCCCCCTTTCATTCTTTTATTCTACCACAAGATTTATTTCTTTTCATTTCTCCAGTTCAAAGGAGTAGGTTTCACTGCTGCAGCTCAGCTTCTTTTGAACTTCCTGGAAAATATTTCCCCAAATAATCACGTGTACTATTCAGTCACAGATAGGTGATTATTTTAATGTTTTATAAAAAAAAAAATCCAACAATCAAACAAAACCACCACAACAGAAAACCACTCTCAAATTCAGGAACAAGCTATTTTTAGTCTCCTAATATTGATGGTACTTGCTTTTAAAATGTAGTGTAAATATTTAAGAAGACCAAACCAAACCACCAGAAGAAGCCGTACTCGCCGCAAAATCAAGCATTAAAGTTCTCACAACACCTTAACCTTTTTAAAATGTGTGTTAATTGAATCCCTGCTTTGTGCCAGTGAACACAGCTCTGTGGAGGCCGTTGTGGCTGTGCCACTTTAAATTAACTGGGGATGAATATTTAAAGGCAGTGCTGTAGGGAGTTACCCGGTGACTGCTGCTTCAGGCTGTTTCACGGTCCCCGAGGTGCATCTTCAGTCCCCTTCCTTCCTCCAGGTCTAACAGTGGGGTCGTGCGTTGCTCCCTGCTCTGCACTTCTCCCAGTTGAACCCATTTGCTTTTGCTGCTAGTAGAAAATCTCCTCTGCAGTTGCAACTGGACTGGGGGCAGGTTAAGTTTATTTGAAACAACTTCCAAAATAAAAACTGTGCTCAGTTTAGAGGTACGTAGCTGGTAGAAAAGTTAGTTAAAACAATTGACTGTCTCTGTAAGGTCAACTGAAATATCAACCTAAATATCAACTTTATCTTGGTACGTGTTGGTAATCTCCAGGTAAATCCTGTTGCCCCACAGTTTGTGTGGCAGTGACACAGCCCTGCATCACTGTCTGCCCTTTCAGCATCCCCCATGAACACGTGCTGCCCATCCCCTCCCCAGGCCTCTTCCTCTTCAGATGCCAGAGCTGGACTCTGACCCTTGTTTATGCAGCTCTGCCCTTTGCAGAACTCTCTAGTTTTACTGGCACTTGGAAGAAATGTATTCCCAATGAATAGCCCAGATGTTAATGACATCATAGCTGTCTTCCTTCTGGGGTTTGCTTTATTTCCTGATTTGCTGTTTCTAGCAACCATTTTCTTCTTAGCAGTATATTAATGTGGAGAATTAGAGAATAATAGAATTGTTTGGATTGGAAGAGACCTTTAAGGTCATCGAGTCCAACCGTTCCCCCAGCACTGCCAGGG
>WTSP01013843.1:0-11430 GCA_025331215.1 Actenoides lindsayi | reverse complement strand
TATATTATATGTGTTATTTGCCACATACCATCACAGGAAAACAAACAGGATGTGCCACGGAATAAATCTATTAATAGGAGTTCTTTAACTTTTTTCCTTTCTTTTTTTTTTCCCCCATGAGTTCAACTTAACCAAGCTCTGGAAGCTGGCTTTGTGGCTGTTGCACACAGAAGATGGAATAACCTGTAAAAAGGAATTTAGCTAAGTGTGCTTCAACAGCGTGCAACAGCGTAGTCATCCTTGCACTAGAAGCACTACTCCATGATGCGTGTCCTACAGAGAAAGAATACAAATTGCTGTCACAGCTCTCAGTAAGTGTAGATTTACCTTTTAAGGCTGCTACCTGAAAAAAAAAATAAAAATTCCATTCTTACACATGGAGATAGCAAACATTCACAGTTAAAGTTTGAGGCAGACCCAGGAACAAGAACTATGCCACCTGATTCAGTGACAAGGCCATCCTTCTTCCCCCTATAAAGCTGAGATAAGTGTTCATAAGCAAGTAGAGTTTGCACACTAAAGGCAAGTAACTTTCTCAAGTAGTATGCGTGTATGTTATTGCTTTTTCAAGTCCAATTGGACCTATACGTTATAAAACACAGTGCTGTATTCCTCATGTTATAATTAGTTTAATATGAAACTGAAGGTGAGTATTCAAATAATTATCTGATTTAATAAAAATAAGGCACCCTTACCCCCACAAATTCAGAGATACTAGAATTACCCTCAAGACAAGCAATATAAGCCCAGGGAACTGTACTAAAATATTAAGATAAAGCAAGGTGTAGTTATGGCAGATAAACAGCAGAAACTCAAGTTATGTCATGTTCTTGGGACTACTCTACCTAAGTCTTTCTGCTTTACGTGAAAGATTTTTTTTCTACCACACTCAAAGTAACACTCTCAATCTCAAAGCTCTTCTTTTCATGTTTTCTTTTGGCAAATCAGACGTATTACTCTTCTGAAAACTGTTTCAATACTACATATACTGCTTTATAAACTCACCCTTACCACACTTTCCAGTGACTGCCTTTCCCTCTTCTTATAAGATATTAATGATGGAATCATTAATATTGCCCTTTAACATTCATTTTGTGGTTTAAAACACATTCTTCATTTGAAAGAGCCTTACGACTGACTGCTATTCTTGTGGTAAGAACTAAATGCCTGACTTGCTATGAGCACAGCCCTACAGAGCCCTTTTCCTCCCTTGTCATTGATTCACCTCTTTCTGAGTAACAGGAGACTAATGATTGCCAATTATTTTTCAAATCCCTGACACAAATTTGAGTAAATTTCCTGTACTAAAGCCGACTGAAATTTCCAGTCAATATATGCTGTGGAATCAGAGCATATATCTGGAAGCAGAGGCAGATGTGGAGACAAAAAATCACCTTCAGCCATGAGCAGAACAGATTTTCAACTAATCAGTTTAAATTATTTTCCGTTCAAAAGGACAACTCATCACCTACAGTACACAACTAAATATTTATCCTAAGGCCCACATGCATAATTCAGCAGGAACCAACAAATGCCTATTGGGAACTTTTTGGAAAAATGTTAATTCACTTAAAACCGATGCTTGGATTCAGCCAAAAGTATTTGCTGCATTTCTTGCATGTTGTTGTTGGTTGGGTTAAAAGCAGCAGATCGAAAATATATATTGAAAACAAAACTTTTAAAATTAAGTCTCTGTTTTTTGAAATCTTATATAAATGACAAAACATAACGTTATCAAAGGACAGACATCCAAGTTGAAAATCCTGTTTGTGAACCAAAACAATACTTTCACATTTTATCATAGACAGAAAGAAGTTTCAAGTATCAAGCCAACACATCTTACTTGCCCACAGCTTTAACTTTCAGACGTGTCCGAAACAACTCCCTCCAAATTTCTTTCTCACTGAGAGAAATTAGCAAATGTTAAAACTCCACTATGCAGATTCGTGATGTATCTACGCAGCACACAGTAACTGTCAATTCTGCTTTTGTCTGTATGATCAGAAAATCCAGCCTTTGAGAAGAAAGGAGGGGATCTTCAGCAACCACGCTAAGAGAGCAAGCATATATACACTTTCCTAGCTCTCCATTACCACAGGTAACAAAAGAAAAAGCAGACATTATCTTCAGTTGCATGCTTTGTTTTAGAAGCATTACCAGAAATTCGACCTTCTACTTTGTCAACTGTATTTGAAACTAGAAAAGCAGAAAGAAATCATTGTTCCCCATATTTTTGAGAGGAAGAAAACGCACGTAGCTTGTCTATTTTGCTGCCATTCATTCATCTCTGCATTGATTTGATACACTTTAACTAACAGAATGTGTTTCTTCACGTGCTAAATTTATTTTTCCTCTGCTTTCTTAAAAATTAAACCTACATCTTTAAAACAGTTAAAAGCCTCACTGTGCATTGTTTGAGAGAAATTACGACAGAGGGCTTGCACTGGGTTAAGACTTGACATTCCACATACAGGAAGACTTTCTGTATAAGATTCCATTTGTCAGTTCAAAATGTTCTCAATTTTTGATATTCACTCTAATTACTGAGTCTTGATCTTTTTGCTTTAGTTCTATTTTCAAAATACATGTACCAAAATCCATGATATTTTGGCTAAAATCAGACTTGTTGCTGACAAAAATCAACTAGTAATGAGCTCACTTCCTTTATAATAGATTCATCATCCAGATGGTCTGTGAGAATGCATGAAATACACTTAAACTAACTGAAATAATCTATAGTTCAATATGCCTTTAAGAATCTTTGTTAAAAATAAAATGAATGAAAAAACCAAAAATCCCTACAGGGTACATTCAGGTTTTACACTAAGCACTGAGAAACTCTCCAAACAATTCCCTTCCTTCTTTATTTTACATTTTGTTCTATCGGTTGACGAAGAAATACTTGAAAACATAAACTGCTCTTCATCCAGGCAGAGACAGCTACCATCCAGGATTATCATTAAAAGACTTTCTCAGGATGGAGATTTAGCTCCTGAACTTAGATCTTACAAGTGTGACATTAAGCTTCCCTTAACTGATAGGTCTGAACTGAACTGATAGGTCTGAACTGAACTACACCAGTGGGCTAAAACTGTAGCCAAGAATCTATCGCTTTATTGGTATCCCTATTAGCATTTCTGAGATGTGTAGTTACTATCCACTAAATAAAACAGATATGAAACGAAAAAATCTTACTTGAGTATATGATATTGCCAAGAAATGCTCAAGGTATCATAATTTCCATGTAAAACTTCAGATTCCTCAGAAAAAAACAAACAGAAGAGAACACGATCTGTATCACAGTTTATCACAAACTTTTTAAAAGGTTGACAGTGGTATAAACCGGGGAAAAAAAGTCATTCAAATACCATACTGAAGTGGCAGTATGTTAGCAACTTGCTTAACTTACTGATTAATAGCAGCTAATTAAAATGTCAGCCCTCTAGAACTTAAACAGCTCACAGCTTTCACTCTTCTTTCTGAAGTATGCGAAGTTTGGATTTCTTCCCAGTGTAATTGTCAGAAAAATACTCCAAAATTGTGCTGGTGAATTTAACTATGTCCTCTGCCAAACTGTATTTTCCATGCATGGAAAAAACCCAAGTTTACAACGTAAGTCAAATAGAAGCACACAGATAGTAACATACAGCAATATATTATATGTCATCTTTGAAGAACCTTAACAATTGCAATGTTAAGGAAAGCAATTGGTGAATTTTAGAGTGTAAAGAGATTTCCAATTTCTTTTTAATTGTGTGCTTGTCATTATCATCTTTGTTATTCTAGATGACGAAGACTATAACACACCAGGTTACTGACTAGTGTGCAGGTAATATATGGCACCAGCATACTATGCTGATAGCAAATTCCATCAAGTACTATGTAGATTAGACCAGAAAAAGAGTCTTGGTCAATCCTCTGGCAAATCTTTAAAACTGAAGTTTCTCTTATGGGTCTCTTGACCTGGATTCAGGTTAAAGGAATGTCTTCCTTAAATCTTCAAAGGAAATAGTCTATAAAGCTGGTTGACAGCAGCTTATTCCATGTTTCAGACTTAAAAGATGACACAAAAGTAGTAAGGAAAAAAATCCCTTTTGTCATTGCTTCTGAATTGAAAAGTATAGTCTTGATGTGCTATAATTGCTGTCAAGTACTCGTTCCAGCTCTTTTGCCATAGTTTAGTCAGGATTCATTTCCCCCTTCTTTGAATTCAGACTTCCATATCAAAACAAGCAACAATTGGAAACTGCAATACAAAAGAAAACAATGTTTCTTTGTGGCACTGAGTCAAGAAGTAATTGCCCTGAACTGACAAACTATCATTTTTACGCCTCTGAAAATGGACAACCAGCTCAATTTAGATGGTCTGTAGAGCTCTCCTCCTCCTCCTGCACAAAGACAGGTCTAGTCTGAAGGTCCCTCAGCTGTCTGTTCATTTCAAACTCTGCCTGCAAACGACCCTCGTATTTTAGAAGACAATCCAGATAAAATGTCTTTTTCAGAATTACTACAAAATATATTTATCTTAAAAAAAACCCAAACAAACCTATTATCTACAGATGAGCTCCTATTAAATTTCATTTAGTACTGAAAAAATTAAGCAAAAGGAGAAAGACAACAGAGTGGTAAGAGCACCCCAAACACCTTCCTAGGACGCAAGTCACAAAATAAAAGACAATTTTGAGCTGAGACTTCCTCTCACACACACAACCTGCACTGCCCCCCCCAAAACAACCAAACCCCAAACTTCTGAAGTCAACTTTCCCTTCTTTTTCACTTACTTCCAGGCAGCAACTCTAACAGGCCCCCAAGTAATACCCATTAAATACATTCACCAACACCAGCACTTCATCACTAATACTAATGTGAATCTACTCACTTTACCACTGTATGGAAGGGGTAATAATACACTTGGGACTATCACCACTTCATTGGCAGATGCCAGCTGCTTCTTGGTGTTTTCTTTACATTTCAGTTTTGCTTTGGCTTGTTTGTTTCTCTTTTTTTTTGTTGTTGTTGTGTGGGTTTGGGTTTTTTTGTGGGGGGTTGGTTGATTTTGGTTTTTGTTTGTTTGTTTTTTCTAAATTGTGTAAGCATTGAGATCAATATTCAAATACAAAGGGAGAATGTACTAGAGAGAGCTTGGTCTGTAGAGGATTTGTTACAATGCTTCCCCGCAGCTGAAAATACAGAGAAAGATGAAAGACTAGCAACTTCAATTATTTTTATGAAAATTAGCTTCAAGCTAGAATATGTGTCATTGGTTTATGGTCTAGTCATAGACATTTTGTGCTGGAATTTATTACCGAAAATACAATTTTCTTTCTGCCTGTCACGGTAAAATCAACATGCCAATGCCCAGTACAGAAGGGTACACTGATGATCATCTTCAGTGCTCTGATTACTATGAGTCAAAGGGAAATACTATGAACTCTGTTCCCCCTTCCTTGGCCTCTCTGGTAGTCCTTAAAAATCAGCTTACCAATTTTATTGAAGGGCAGGGAAGAACAGAGAATGAATGTTCAACCACAAGAGGTGCCTCCAATGTTTGCTGTGAGTACTGAGACCACAGAATCATCGTGCTTTAGAAAGGAAGCTTGACTGATTTACAGCCACACATAAACCCTTTTTACATATAGATTTAAGTGGCAAGAGTTCTATCATGTGCATAGTTTTCTGACAGAGACAAATGCTGTACAGTCACAGCCTTACACTTCCTGGCTTCTTCTGCAGCACTGGAATATTAAGTTGAAACTTGAGATCCAGTGGAGGTGTGTACTAACTCCAAATCACCACTCAAATAATACTGTGAGATGCCATTTCACAATCTGAGGAAGTTTGTAGTTGTCCAGGGAAAAATGTAAGCACTTGTGTAAAACAAACACACACAACCCCCCCACAAACAAAACCCAAAACTTCACAAACAAAACATATTTCTTAGATATCAGCATTTATACTTCTGGAGAAGGCATCACTGAAAAATCTCTCTTTCCAAACCAATATTTGAGAGCATAATACCCTTACTTTTGCTTGGCATGTGGCTCCAAACTGATCTCTCTTTTCCAAAGAGCATCTAGACCATTAAGCTTGAGTAAGAGTAGCAGAATCAGAACATAGTCTACAGGGCTTTATAGTTACACAGGAAATGTGTTTTCACATGTGAAACATCTTATATAACTGCAGTAGATTGTAACCAGCTCTTTTAGATTATATATCCTTTATACACCGCTCTCTTGACAAGAAATGATTAACGTTACATTTTAGAATGGTTTAATCATGTCGGACTTGCATTAAGATAAACGGATGAACATTTTTCCCTTTTACAAAACAATACACTGTAAACTGCATGAAGCATATTGATTAGTGCTATGAACAATTACATTACAACTGTTATGGAGACCTTGGCTACTGCTACAGTTCCAATTATATTACAAGTTCTCAAATTCTTTCTAAAGGAATTGCAAGTTCAGAGGCTTAAATTAAATTCAGGTTTTTGTTTTTTTTTTAATATATAATTCTGACAGAATTCCCAGCCTATAATCCCATTTGAAATATGGAATAAGTAAATCAATACTTCAGTATATGCTTCTTTCTCTGCACAACTTTCATTATATATATATATATATATCTGTACAGGAATCACAGAACTCATTTTTTTATAACTCATAGGGAATTACATTTAACGTTGCTGTCTGTATGATGCTGCCTCATATCCTCTAGAGGCACTCTGACACTAGGCTCTGCTTTGATAAGTTCTTCTGAATTTAAGAACAGCCACTTTTCAAAATGATAAGGATTAACTACAGAAGTTTGGGTGAATTACTCTCAAAAATTCTCGGACAGAAGTGATGGGGAAAAAAAAAAATCATCAGCGCACAATTTCTTTAAGTCACACAGGAGTCAGATCTCAGGTGATCACTACTTTTTATTGCCATACAAAAGCACTCTTTATTCTTCTGCCTCATTTCAAAATTCCACCCCAAGAATACAGAGCTTCATTCTATTTCCATCACGGACCTGTACAGTGCACTTCTTTTTCAATGTCTCTGTTTAGTTTGTTTACAGAACTAATCTGTATGACTGTTTGTTTGGAGAACTATAGAGCACGCTGTCTGTTTGTTTACAGAACTAATCTTTATGAAATGCCTGCACCGAGGCACGTAAAGGTCAAGATCTTTAAAATCCCCTTGTCCCAGTCAACATAACATTTTTAAGAAACGGAAAGGTACAGACTATACTGAATATAGGAAAGAATTAAAACCTTCTCTCCACGAAAGGCTTCCACGTGCTATTTAAATGTACAAATGGGAGGAACAAAGACTGTGCAAATAGCTCGATAACTGTCTGGATAGCAATTAGGTGATACAAAACATCCTGAAAGTTTTTTTCCTCTGAGATCTTATTAGCAGACAGGAGCAAAATTGCTCAACAGTCAAACATTTAAGTATTGACAGGCACATCTTCGAAGCCAGTTTATCAATTCCTTAACCAACTTCTTTTGAAGGCAAAGGTTTTCATAAATTTAGATTTAGTGCTATAAACACAGCTCCTTACCTGTTAACATTCTCTTGGAAATATGCTTTCAATTACACTGAATTTTCAATGCCCCTTATAGAACATAATCTTTTCAGCACACACATGCAAGCAGTTAAAAATATCTCCAAGCCATTATAAAAAGAAACCAAAAAAACCCCCAGAAAAAGTATTTTAAAGAACAGATATTGACAACAAACAAAAAACCCCACTACGGATAAAGCTGTATGCAATCTTTCTACATCATTTTATAGGCTATTAATTTCATCAATACAATTGCTAAAACCAAATTTCAGATATTAAATCTTATTTTTTTGTTTTCTATCAGTTCTGCTCAGTTGAAAAGTTTCCACTTTCCTATTCTTCCAGTTCCCCTTTTGCAATATTTTACAATGGAAAAGCTACCACTGGTAGTTAGAAACAGCTTTTCATGACCAGAAATAGCACCGTATTTAAATATAAACATTCAATCTGTACTTCTTTAAAAGCCCAAGAATTACATATTTGAATCCTTCCTCCTATCTGAGGAAGGCTGTAATTTATCATTACTGCTATTACTCATAATTGATGAGCACATACATCTGAAAATATCTTGAGGGAAATAGATAAAATAACTTTCAGAAATGGAGTAACAATGACATTGACTGATTCTTTAGGACTCTTAGTCCCACTACTTAGGACATAGAGGTAAAATCAACAGAATTTCTTCTCATGGATGCTTCTGAACTACTACCTTAGGCCTTCATGTTTCTCTCCTGAGAATCTCATGCCTCCTGGGAGCATTCTGGGATCTCAAGACTCCTACCTCTACAGACATCATGAAAAATCACTGTCTATTGATGCCACAGCAGTTGTGATGCCACAGCAGTTGTAATGCTCCTGAAATGAACACGGTGATAGATGTGTGCTCCTCAGACAACTGAAGGAAAGTAGGGAAATCTCTGCTGAAACCAAGAAACTTGCCAAGTCAGTAGCTAAGAAATGGTAGAATCAGGGGCTTCAGCGCCCAGGATGCCTACTCTACCCAGAGGTGCAGGCAGATTTAAACTGCCCTGATACAATCAGTCTTGCTGTAGCTGAACTAATATGCAGACCAGTAGCTATCTAGGTTATTACCACCCAAGCTGCATTTGCACAGGGTGCACTCACAACCCTGAACTGCAACGCAAAAACGCTCTTCTGATACACATAAGACATTGTTTACTACCTACTGAAACAAAAATTATGACAGATGTGAAGATTTGCATTTGTTTACAGTTCTCATACTTTTTAATGCAAATTAAGCATAGTCTTCATCAAGGCATGTCATCAGTTGCATTCCCAGAGGAAAATAAATTAATAGAAAGAGCTCTTATTTTTGAATGCTGATTTCTTGTCAAAAAGATGGCATGACAGATCAGCTCCAATAAAGTCAGTTTCTCCAATTAGCTTACTCTGTTCCCTCCCCCTCCATTGTAATATCTGATTGACAGAATGGCTTACTTCAGAAAATGGAAACTAACTTCTATTTTTTTTTTCTCCCTAAAGTACCACAACTGTTTAGTCAGGAATTACTTTTTCTTCCGCATTCCTTTCCCTATATTTCAATCAGTGGGTTTGAGGTAATGACAGAATAAAATATTCAAAGAAAAATGGAAGTGATTGGGTTGACCGAATGAAATAATTTTCATTTCAGTATGTCTATTCTGTACTGATGAGCAGTATCTTTAATATAAGTCATTAAATGCTCCTTTCTACCTTTGAGTAAATCAGGGCTTGGATAACTGGCAACTAATTGGCTATCTTCCTTGTTCTACGAACAGTATAGCAATTAGTACTTCTGCAACCCAACAGCACATTCCCTTTATTGCCTTCTTGCACTCTTATATAAAAATTAACCAACTAAAATTCTTAAAACTCTTCTGGAAGTCTTATTTATTGAAAATATTGAAAGTGTGTTAAAAACTCTAGAAAGAGAAATAAGCTGCAAGTAAAACAGCAAATTAATTGGTATTAGAGAAGCAGTTCTAGTGCTTTTCCTAAGTCATATTAAAAAAAGCAAAAGTAAACATGATAGTATATAAAAAATACACAATTAAGCTGTCAAAATTATTTTATCACAGAAGTTAAAGAACTACCAAGATCCCAAAGAGAACTGGAAATTTTGGAAGAGAATATCTGCAGTGGCAAAAATACTTCCCAAGTAACCTGTGCCTCCTCAAGTCATTTTTTTATTTGCAAAAAAATGACCTAACTGGGATGGCACGAATTCTCTGTTTCACTGACCACGCATTTGACTACAAAGAAATAGCTTATTACATTGTAAGCATTTATGCCAGTATTGCATCATCATTTATGGAGATCAAGGAATCACTCATACGGCAACTGTATCTGCAGATCTGTCCACGGGGAATTTGTAACCAATCTGTGTGTTCAATTAACTTCCAAAACTGCAAGCTGTTAATTCCAGAGTTGGGGTTGTTTGTGGTTTGCTTTGGTTTTGCTGGATTTTTTTTTCTTGTTTGGTTGGTTTTATTTTTTTCTCTTTTCTAAATCAAAAAGACAAACGGTTTGAAGTCAGAGAGGAATAAAAATCCAAGCAGGATGGCCGATAATTTCCTTTCAGTGGTAGCTGTGCAGTAGGTATTTTGATACACAGGATACAGCTGGACATAGGTGTAAGAGCTAATTGCTGGTTTGTGCATCTGTGCAACAGTATTGGTAAGATCATGGCAACATCTCAGAGCAAACAGCGTGTAGCCCACTGGACCCTGTTGTAATGAGTAAAACTAATAGCAGTGCAGTCCCACATCACATGCTAATTTACAGATTTCTACCAGGTTACAGAAAAAACATGGCTGTTGGACAAATTAGCTGTTAAGGAATTATGACCCCAAAGACAGCTTTGTGTTTTCTCCACCAGTAAGAAAAGATATCTCACAATGTTCTTAACAGAGCCAGAAGGTGTTATCTCTTACCAAGAAACCAAGTCACTGAGAAAATTAAATACCTGTGAGAAAACTGGAAATTACACTTAAATTTATAGACTCCCAGGCTGCTGCCTTAATTACAGGGCATACAACCTGGGATTGGTGTTCCTCCCTGAGGAGCTTATTTCTTTCTGTAACATCATTAGCAGTGGAGCAATATGTGTATATATATATACATATACACATACAGATATATATGTCCATTAAGAGTACATTGCTTCTGCATTGAGAACAGAGTAACAATCCACAAGGGCACTAAAAGAAGATGATCTGAAGTCCAAGTCTACATGTAATCTTAAAGCATATTTGAGGAGGCTTCCCTGGACTTTGCTATGTGAAACAGCTTCTATGTGCTTCAATATTTAATGCACAAGATAGGAATTTTCCAAAAGTAAGCAACTCATCCCAAGAAACAGCCACCATGAATACATATCACAGCTCTGTAGTTACCAGTGTAGTGCCTAATTAATGTGTCTTCAGCTGTAAAACTGATAACCTACAGAGTAGGACTCTAAGCAACAAAAGAACATGAAAAAAACCCCTATGTGCAACAGAAGAGGGCACCAGACAGACTCAGACCTTCACTGATGGAACAGTGACAGCAAGCAGCAGCAGCTACGATGTGACTGCATCTGTACCACCCTTAGTTTTCTCAGATGGGAAGTCCACAAGGGTGTTTGCCACTCAAAAGGACTTCAGGAAATAATTCCAGCCGAAGGAAACTGCCTATAGAATCACAGAATGTTAGGGGTTGCAGGGGACCTCGAAAGATCATCTAGTCCAACCCCCCTGCCAGAGCAGGATCACCTAGATGAAGTCACACAGGAACATGTCCAGGTGGGTCTTGAACACCTCCAGAGAAGGAGACTCCACAACCCCCCTGGGCAGCCTGTTCCAGTGCTCTGTCACCCTCACTGTGAAGAAGTTT
>WTSP01013842.1:62620-77133 GCA_025331215.1 Actenoides lindsayi | reverse complement strand
TACTGCAGTTTATCACCTACTAACAAGTATGGAAAAATTCCCCAGGAAAACAAAAGAACTCACAAAACCCCAACAATGACGCAAGATTTTCATAACCAGTTCTTACATAAAAGTTTTCCCTTGTTCCATGGGTAGTATTTGAAAAAGCAAGTGGGGACTTCTACAGTGCTGATTACTTAATAGAGGTTATCTTCAGTCATATATATTTAAAATCCTCCCATCAAATACATATATTCTGTAAAGTGCTGATTATACATTTTTTTCTGTTGTTTGTACTTCTTTTTTAAAAAGAATAATTGCTGATTGAAATTGGAAACATCAGTAAACTAAATCTAATTTGAGATATTACAGTGTTGTAATAACAATGAATATTCTTCTCTACACACACACAGAAAAAATCCTTTGGCTCCAAAGTTGGACTTCTAACTTATCTTCAGATATATTTTACAGACTTCTCAGGAGCGAACTCAGTTAAAGACCTGGAAACAAATATTACTCAGTTTAAACACTTATAAACTGCAGATTATCTGCTTTAATATTCCTGGAGACTTTTTAATGCATTTTCATTGAAAATCTTGAGCTTCCTGAGACCCACTATAAGAAGATTCTGTGATTATTTTCCCCATTTCATTGAATGACATGAGATTTTCCCATATTATAACAATGCTTGTGGCACTTCATTTCAGTCTATTTTACAGTATGTAAAATATTTCATGCTGTGAGACAGTATCTCTTTATTTTAGATACTCTGTCTTTATTAGCTGCTGAAGGAAGTATCAGTTTGAGGAAAGGATATTTTATTAGGCATGGAGCTGACTGTTTCATTGTCATTTTTACTCTCAAAGGGCTGAGCTTGAATGCAGTGAGTATTCCCTGATAAAATTACAAAATGATGGCTTCCACTATAAACATTTGTTTTATGAATACAATTTGATTCCACATCGGGGTAAAAATTCTGAATCTGCTGCAGATGAAAGCTGGATGTTTGGATCACAATGGAATGAATATTTTTTTTTTCTCTCAGTGGGGAATAATTTAATTTTGCTCTTCCTAAAGGTTGATAAGATCCTTGACTGGTGAAGATAAAGATAGCTCCTGTCATGCTCTAAGGGGCATTTGCCCTTTTATAGCTCCTTTTTCCCAGAGCAAAACAGAAAAATCCTGGTGTCCTTGCAATGTTTGACTCTACACCGAGTGTGAGAATGACAACATAAAGTGATTTTATATATAGAAAGATTTTAGTGTAATCCTGAGAAAGAGAATCAGGTATACTGCAGTATAATGCCATTATTTTAACAAATGAGGCAATTTCCAACTTGTGAAATTCCAGTCAGTTCCCGGAGATTGTCTAAAAGGCTAAGTGTGTCCCATTGCCTGTACATTTCCCTTAGCACTAGAATTTAAAAACTCTTTGATCAATCTTCGTAGGATTGCTTGTGCTATTTATGTTTTACTTTGTGTGTTATGAAGCCAGTTGAACCAGTAAAACAACTCCAAGGAATTAACAATGCAGACTCAGACTTTCAGGGGACAGGGGAAGGAGAGGGCTGGCAGAGATTACGCTTCAAGAAGTGCAGTACTTCCAGCTGCACACAGAAGCATGCCCACAGTATACAATGGCTTATGATAACTCCATACACCTCACCTGCCACATGGCAGGTGAGAATAAAATTCAGGTAAGATATAATAAAAATACAGTCTTGACAAATAAAGGTCTTTGTAAACAGGACACATAAAAACAGGGAGCCAGACAAGATGTCTAGATAAATGCCAGAAGACTAAAAGTAAAGTGGGGATAAAATGGTATGGGCATAAAGAGAATCAAAAATTTGATAGAAGAAACACATTCAAGAGAACACCATAAGAGAGCAAGGCAAAATTGATTTACAAATGGCAAAGGAGGAAAGACTGATGCAAGGGTGAAAGTAAGTTCTGATAAGTGTTGTTAAACAAACTGGCTTTTTGGGATCCTTTCTAAGAGTCACTGTGATGATGACACTCATGACTTCAAACATATCTTTTTTCTAGGAGCAAAAAACCTCCCAGAACTTCTGCAAGAATTTAAGCTTCACAAAGAGGCATTATAATTATCTGTTAAAAGGACATTAAAGGAGCAGCCTGGAGGGGCGGAAGGGTTACCCATGAAATACAGTGGTGTACTATGCTGGGACCTGTGCTATTCACTGTAGTCATTTGTCTGGAAAAGAAGGTACACAATAAGGTGACAGGTTTCCTGATACCTTAACATTTTTTCTGGATATTAAAATTCAAAGCCAGCTGAAAAGAGTTAGAGAAGAGTCTCATGGTACTGAGTGGCTGGGTGATAAAGTGGTGGATGAAATCTAGTGCTGATAAATGCATAGTAGTGCACCTGGAGAAAAACAAGCCTAAGTATGTATACACAGTGATAGCTTCTAAATTTGCTATTACCACTCAGAGGATAAATTGTTGCTATGGATAATTCTATGAAAACATCTCACAACAATGTAGTGTTCTGTACAAGTCAAATAAGCAAGCTAGGAATTATTAATAAAGGATAGAGAACAAATCACAAAACATCATTATGTTCCTGTGTACATTTACAGTGGATCCGAATCCTCAATACTGCATGCAGATCTGGTTCTCCTGCTCACCATCTTTTTCAAAATAGGTATAGTAAAGCTAAGCAAAAGTTCAGAGAAGGGCCAGAGTTATGTTCAAAGCTGTTGAATGGATCAGGATTCTTAATTTTGAGGTGACTGAGAAGTAGAAAATGGAAAAAAAATCCACCAAGAAAATAATAAATGGCATTGAGAATATAAATAATGAACAATTAATTACAGTTTCTCATAATACAAAAGGAGCCTTAAGTAAGCTGACACACAATAGGTTGCAAGCAAGCTACTGCAAGAGCCTTTAATGTTATTGCCACAGGATAGCCTTGACAATCTTAATGTAGAAGGTATAAATTAATTAGTCTAGTTCACGGAAGAAAGGTTATTAAGCATAAAATGCAAACACAATTGCCGGCTAAGGATATCCCTTAAGATTTCTAGAATCAGGTAGTGTCTAGTATCATGCTTTATTTTCTCATTATTCCCTGTATCCCTAGTGAATATAACTGAAGATTCACTGAAGATAGAAGGGACATCAGGAGGTCTCTCACCCAACCTGCTCAAAGCAGAGCCAGCTATGGGATCAAACCAGGTTACTCAGTGTTTTGAAAAGCCTCCAAGGACTGAGCCAGCACAGTCTGTCTGGGCAACTTGATCCACTGTTGAGCTGACCTTATGGTGAAAAAGTTTTTCTTCATATTTGGTCTGAACCTCTCTTGTTCTGATTTACCTCACTGGCCTCTCATCCTACCACCGTGCACCAATGTGAAGAACACGGCTCAATCTCCTCAACATCCTTCCTGTAGGCACTGGCAGGTGTAGTAAGGTATTTCTGAAGCCATCTGTTCTCTAGAATGAACAAGCTCAGCTACCTGACCTTCTCCTCATAGGTCAAGTGCTCTGTCCCAAAGCATCTTGGTACCCCCCCTGGCTGAATGTGCTCCAGTGCATAATTTTTTTTATTGAACTCCTCAAAACCTTTTGTTAAGCACGGATACCTGGGAGACATTGATGACAACTAAGGCAAAGATGCCATTGAGGACCTTTGTCAGAGTCCAATATTCAAAATTGTTCAACATATTTATCTATGACATGGATGAAGGGAAAAAGTGTACCTTCACCAAGTTTGCTGATGATACAAAACTGGGAGGAGTGGCTGACACACCAGAAGGAAGATTGTGCTGTCATTCAGGGAGAACTGAACAGGCTGAATAGTTGGGCACGGGGGCAGCTAATGAAGTTCAACAAGGGCAAGTGTAGGGTCCTGCACCTAGAGAGGAATCACCCCATGCACCAGTACAGGCTAAAGGTTGACCTGCTGGAAAGCATCTTAGCAGAGAAGGACCTGGGATCCTGGTGGACAACAAGTTAATGTCCCAGCAATGTACCCCTGTGTCTAAGAAAACCAATGGTATCTTGGGGTGCATTAAGAAGAATGTGGCCACCAGGTTGAGGGAGGTTATCTTCTGCCTCTACTCAGCCCTAGTGAGGCCAAATCTGGAGTATTGTGTCGAGTTCTGGTCTCCCCAGTTCAAGAGAGATGAGGAACTACTTTAGAGAGTCCAGCACAGGGCTGTGAAGGTGATTAGGAAACTAGAGCATCTCTCTTAGAAGAAAAGGCTGAGAGACATGGGTCTGTTTACCATGGAGAAGACTGAGAGGGGATTTTATCAATGTTTATAAATATGTAAATTGTTGGTGTGATCCTCTGAAGGGAACGTCTCTTTTCAGTAGTGCCCAGCAAAAGGACAAGGGACAACGGGCACAAACTGGAACACAGAAATTTCTACCTGAACATGAGGAAAAACTTCTTTATTTTAAGGGTGACGGTACTAGAACAGGCTACACAGGGAGCTTGTGAAGTCCCCTCTGGAGACTTTCAGAACCCACCTGGATATGAAACTGTGCAACCTGTCCTAGGTGATCCTACTTTATACAGGAGGGGTTGGACTCGATGATCTCCAAAAGTCCCTTCCAACCCATATTATTCTGTGATTCTCTGATCAGATTCATTGAGATACTCTGTATGAGAAAGTTAATATTTAATACTGAATTTACTTATTTGTATATGTTACACAGGATTTGATTTAGCAGAGCAATACAGCAATGTACCAATATTGCAATGCATTACACTTGGCAGAGTATAGCACTTGCAATATACACTTTGATCATTATGCAAAGGTGATTCCCATTGTCACTCTCTGTATGAGCACTGTCATGACACTGGTTGTCTCTATTGCCAGAAAGGAATGTGTAGACTGAAGCCAGAACAGGTCTGTTGCTTTCTTCAATGTTCATTTGGTTGTTCTCCATTTTTAATACTTCACCTTGGACCGAGACACACCTACACTTCCCCCTTGCTGATCTAGCTAACTGGGCAAAACACTGACACTCATTTAGTTAAATCTGGGAAACCATTAACTTTAGGAAAACCATTTACACAGCCAGTTGATCCACTCTACTGATAAAGCCATTTATTTCAGACAAAGTCTAGTTCCCTTTGTGTTGATGTAAGTTAAAGTACCTTTGCAGCAGCTGTGGTCACTCCTTATATTCTCCTTTAACCTTCATGAGCACATTGCCTGTACCTATCTCCTCTGAGACTTCCTACATTATAGGGGTTTGTTGATTGGTGACAACTTTATCTGTTCCTGCTGTCACTAAAATCACCTGCCCCTCTCAGTAACTTCTTTCAGAACACAGGAAGTTTCACCTAAACATAAGGAAAAACTTCTTTACTTTGAGGGTAATGGAGCATTCAAACAGGCGGCACAGAGAGATCGTGGAGTCTCCTTCTCTGGTCACTTTCAAAACCCTTCTGACCACTTTCCTGTGCAACCTGATCTAGCACCAGGGGACTTGGACTAGATGATCTCCAGATATCCCTTCCAACCCCAATCACACCGTGATTCTCTGATTATGTAGTCTGCAAACAGTCTTGTCATGATGTCATCTTCACTGACTCTTCTCCAGTTCTGACCCATTGTCCTGGGTTTGGGTAGGATAGCATTAATTATCACAAGCAGCTGCTGGCCCAAGCGGTTGGGAGGGGCCCCAGCCAGGATAACCAACTGAACCAGACAATGGGATATTCAATACCATACTGATGTCATTCCCACTATGTAAGGGGAGAGCTGGCTCAGGTTGAGGGGCACCTATTTTTAAACTTGTTTCGGCCTCTAGCTTCAGTGTGTGGCTGGAGCTGTGAAAGCAGTGTCTTCAGTACTGGTAGAGCTCCACAGTTTCTATCACTCACTTTGTATATTATTGTTGTGGAAGGCCTCGGCTTGTCCGAGCGATTAGAATGTGAGTCAGATAAATAACCTTGAGTGAACATCTGTGTACCCTTGAGGAGGCCAGAAAGTCCTGAGAAAAGAACCACCTGTTCACAAACAGGGAAAGGTCATCAATGTTAGAAAGAAAGAAGCACACAACTGTGGACAGGTGGCCTTCAATTGGGCCAATCAGGTGTGGGCACTTATTATTAGAATGATTATAAAAGGGCTTGCAGCCACGGGAGCATTGGCAGCACTTGAAGTATGAGCATTTGTAATGATATGCTGAGCCATTCTTCATTAGTACTATCATTATTATTGTTTTCTTTTCTCTGTGTTGTTCTATTAAACTGTCCTTACCCACCATGTCTCATGTTTGTCTTCTTTCTGATTCTCCTTCCCATCCCACAGGATGGCATGTGGAGGCAGGGAGGGTGTGGGAAAAAGTGGGCAAGTGGCTACATGATGTTTAGCTGCCAGCAGAAGTTAAACCACAACATCCACAAACATCCACTTACCCAGCCTATTGCCCGTCTCATACAAGATCTTCCCACATCTGAGCTGCTGCATTAGAGGGATGCTTTTCTTCTCCCAATAGCTATGCCATCACATCTCAGTTATTCCTGCAATGTCATAGTTTTGTGACCACATGCGGTGCTTCAGTTCCTCCTTTCCATTTCAGCAGGCTGTATGCATTTGCGTACATCCATGTGAGGTAGTTGTCTCCTCACATTATTTTATCATTCTCCTAATCCCAATCAGTCTGCACCTTTTGCTTTCCAAGCAAATTACAATTCCACTGATTTATGGACTAGAGGAACCTTTCATATGTTCCAGGAAGTCAGTTGTTATATTCTTAAATTATTCACCATGACTAACAACTTCTTTCTTATTCTCTGTGAGATCAAATCTCCTGATCCAGGTTTGTTCTCTCTTGACTGTTGGTCCCAGATGTGCTCACATCACAATGTATACTAAGGGTGAAAAAGATCCTTATTTATTTCATAAATTCAGATATGTGTCAAATGCAGTGCAACCTTCCTTCTACTCCATAATGAACATATGATACATTATCTAAAGGGTTAATATTTAATCATGGATCCCCTTTCATTTTATGATGAGAATGAGTAAAACATCCATCTACAGAATTGTACAGACAGTATTATAAACCAGATTAAATATGTAATTACTATATTAAATAAGGTAGCAATTCCCCTGAAATAATAATCTGTCTCTGGGTGAGGTTTGGGAGGAAATTGGGTTGTCTATAATGCACTCAAGCATGGATTAGCTGGCAGCTAGAACTACAACTACCTCATATGGTAGTTGTACAGAAAAACTGTACTATATTCTAGTGAAGGGAAGTAGAAACATATCATCTTTCATAGTATTCACAGATAATTATTGGAAATGTGCTTCTTTTCCCTTACTACATAGCAAATATACTGTGTTCAAAATGTCATGCAAAAGAGAATTCTCAGCATAATCTATTTTATATATATTTTCATCTTCTGTGAATACTACTAACAATACACACTGTATCTCATCGTAGGTCTGTTGGTTCAAATAATTTCTCACAGCCTGACTACTCACAAGAAAAGAAAATCAGATCATGGTGACTAATGCAAGAAACTCAGTATTGGTGCATAAGGTTGTATTCTGCAGCTTAGACAGCTCATTTTATATGATATTTTAAAGTGAGCTTAATGATGGAAAAAGTTGTTGTCTTAGAAAAGAAATGGAGTGCAGTTGTTGCATGGCCAACAGCTTCATCTGTACCCAGGGATGACAGATTCATTAGGTAATTTAGTCATGTACTCATGCAATCTTTGTTTCCCATTGGGCAAAGTTGCTTTTCACCTTACATAATACACTGATACTGAAAAACTTCATACCTTTATGCAGTGCAAAGTCATGTCCTCTCTGCATTTCATGACCTGGTGTCACAGCAAGGTGACCTGGACCTTCTCACCCTTAGTCAGATGTATAAGGAGCAGGGAGCAGGGCAAAGGCTGGAGGACCATGCTTTAGTCAGATGCTGTGCCACCTTGCACAATCTCACAGCCTGGAATAAAGTTCCTACTTATCACACTACTCGAGATGCTCTGGGGTCATCTCTTGCTACTCTACCCATAATGAACTAAAGCAGAAAAACTTGAGAGGCACTGCTAATAGACCTAGTTAGTAACAAGGTTAACATTAGCTGTGGTAACAAAAGCAAGCAATTATGCCCCAAAGGAAAACAAAGATCTCTTGTAGTTCTGCATACAGTCACAACAAAGTTCTTGCCTGCAATTGTTTCTGCTAGTTCAGTTGTAGTCTTTGAAAAAACAGTTAGGTAAGATTTGAATAGGCAAAGTGACTAACTGCACATACAGGAATTTTATTCCTTGCTGTATTGGGTTTGTCTAGGATGGAGCTAACTTTCCCCACAGCTGCCCTCATAGTGCTGTGCTTTGGATTTGGTGTTGATAACACATGAGTGTTTGACTACTGCTGAGCAGTTCTTGCATAGTATCAGGGCATTCTCTTCAAATTCACCTGCCCTCCAAAATCCAGTAGGCTGGGGGTGGGCAAGGGCTTGGGAGGGGACATAGACAGGACAGCTGACACAAAGTAAGCAAAGGGCTATTCCATAAAATATGATACCTGCTCAGCAATAAAGGCTAAGAGAAATTAGAAGGGGAGGGGACATTTGTTATTAAGTCATTTGTCTTCCAAAGCAAACACTACACATACTGAGACCCTACTTCATAGGAAGTGGCTGGACATTGCCTGCTGATGAGAAGTAGAGAATAAATATTTTTGTTTTCCTTTGCTTCCATATGTGGGCTTTGCTTTTGCTTTACTAAACTGCCTTTATCTCAACCCACAAGTTCTTTTTCATCTTTTCTTCCCTCCTATCCTGTTGAGGAGTGGAGAGATAGAGCAGCTTGGTGGGCATCTGGTGTCCAGCCAAGGTCAATCCATCACAAAAGCCATAGTGTAGAGGGGCCAGGACACTCCATATAAGGCCATACTTCCCCACCCCTCTCCTCCAGCTGCAGCTGGAGAGGAGACTTTTCATAAAGTCTATCCTGGAGCAGCCCAAGAGAGAGCTGCTCACCTCTCCCTGGAAGGCTTGGATCAAAGGCTCTCCTGGACACTAGAGCCATCAGAAGATGCAGAACTCCTGCTCCCCTGATGGAAATGGGCACTAGGCCTTAAGAGTGGCCAGCCACCAGAACAAGCCTCAGTCTTTCCAGATGGCACTGCAAGACAGATTCCTCAAAAGCCACAGCACTAGGCAACAGACAACATGAAAGACTGTGGCAAGTGCTCTGCTCTATATGCCAGAGTTTACAGGGTAAGACTTGGTGCTTCCTGGTAGCACAGGCAGCCAGCTGCTGGAGCAGAATACCCACTTGCAATGTGCTCTGAATGACCTGGAGGAACAATGTTGTGTCTTTGAGATGGAGAACTACCTCCTGAGATAGAGAAGCTCTCCAGAAGCATGAAGAAAGCAGAGAGGCTCCAGCAGAAAAATGCTAAACTATCTGCCCTCACCAAGCAGCTAAAAAATGCAGGCATCTGCAGAAGAAACTGAGCACCTGACGAGTATTCCAGTGGCACTGCCCAACCAAAGTTCCACTGAGAAACTGAAATTCCATGAATTTTTTTTCTCAGCAGAGGGCAGGAGAAATGAGAGAGCCTGATGAATCTTTGCTTGCACAGGACAAGCAGAATGAAGAATGAGGTCTCACAGAAGGTAGCTGAGGAGATTCAGGCACAACTGGCTGCAGCAGAGGGTTCATATTATCTGAGCACCCTCAGCCATAGGTGTGAGAGTTACAGGTGTAGCTTATGGAGATAACAGATGAAAACACCAGACTGGTTGAAGAAAATTCTGACCACTATGGGCAGATGTGCTGGACAGAAAATGTTCAAGCTGAAAACACTGACATGAAGAGATGGTTAACACAAGTGGCAAAGGAGTGAAATTCTGCCATCCAAGTGATCAACTGTCTTCAAATGCAACTGGAAGACGCAGAGTACAAACTGAAAGCCGTGAAAGAAATGGCAGAAAGAAGGCAACAGCTGGAGAAAAAACATGAGAACACCAAGTTTAGCACTACTGAGGAAAGAAAAGGAAGTTTTTTGCAGAGTGCTCAGACGGAATTAATATGCAGAACACAAAGAGAAGTCATGCAACTGTTTCAAGACAAGGTGAGAATCTGTTTAAGATCCCTTAAGGGTCAGCCCGGGCAGAAGACAGTCCTGAGTGCTGCCTTATTTCAGAGAAGGACTGTGCAAATGAGATAGAAGAATTAGTAGCAAACAGTCCATCATCCTGCAGGCTCTGTGTCACCTACTGTGAGGTCTTCAAACATTCATAGCTTGACACAACTACAATTCTTTTGGTATCCCAGTGAGCAGCCCGAACTACAACTTCCTGTAATGTCTGGACAATATATTTTCGTCTTTGGACGGATGGATTAAGCTGTTTGGTATGTGGGAGAGCTGGCACATGAAACAAGAGGATTCATCCCCTCTAATTTTGTTGAAGAAATTTCAGATGGTGACCTGGAAAAGAAGAACTGGATTGATTCTTCTTATATTTTCAGTCTCTTGCCTATTTTGGAGGAAGATGAGGAGGATCTCAATGTGGGTGTCAGGTGCTAAAATCAGAGAAACAATGGATTATAATAAATGTTGCTTATGCAACCCTCCAGAATATCTATGGAAGCGAATTTGTATGTAAAAGTGTTTTTAGACTTTTGGATTTTTTAGAATGAGGGGACCTATGGGAGGCAGCAAGGTCCATCAGTGGGCTCCAGCAAAGCCCAGGTAAGTAGCCAGGGCACTCTGGAAGGTAATTAGGGACCCATATGGGCCCCTGCAAATCCCACCAAGGGCCCCTGGGGCTTTCCAGAGGGCAACTCTGCCATGTCAGAGCACCACAGCTGTTGGCAGCAATGGGAACCCTGCTGCTGGGGCTTGTTGCTGTGCACATCCTCACATGCACAGAGCAGAGCAAAGGGAAGCACTGAATGACATGTCTAAGGGATCATTTGCATACACACTGGTCACATGCCAGGAAAGGATGTTTGTGGGACACCTCAAACCCACTGCTGTCCCTGCATTCGCACCCTGGAATTAAGCTGAATAAAGGCTGGGATTCGTCAGGGCTTTACAGAGTGTTTTCAGAGTGTTCCTGCATTCCCCAGTCCAAACCACCCCTGGAGATCTTCTGGCTATGAGATGCTCTGCTGGTTTCCTGAGAGTGTTGCCCATTAAAGCACTTCTGAATATGCCTGGCCATATGTCTGCTAAAGGAGAGATCCCTATGTGTATGTGTGTGCATGCACTGTTGATGGTCACACACAAAGTACCCAGAGGAGCATGTGCTTGAGAAAATACCATGTGCTTGTTGCTTGGAAGCATTTCACTGACTACTGCTTCTATCGGCTGCCTTTTCTCTGAAAAAGATTATGCCCTTGACTGCTCCTGTTGCTTTTCCTAGAAAATAAAGAGCTCTCAGTCTTTCCTCCTTCTTGGACCATTGCACACCATACTCCTTTGTGGCCCCCCTCCATGACCCTTGCCAGGCCTACCAGCTTCACCTCTCTCAAGTTCTCAGAATTTCTACCAGCGACAAATCCCATTTTACCTTACATATTGAATCCCCCATGACTTATGCTGCCCCCAGCTTTAAGATGTTCCAAGGGAATGTGGATCCTGTAAGGACAATCTGGTAAACTCACTCAGTACTGGCTGTGTCGTGCATGGTAGCCATGTTCACTAGGTCAGGAACCTGCAGAGTCCCACTTGGGTTACCACGTTGTTACTGAAATGGATTTTCTTGCATTTTTTGTTTTCTTCTAATTTGTGTGTGCATGCTGGAAAGAATGCAGCAGAAGTGTGCACTAGCTAAAACCTCTTCGTTGCTGAGGCAACTGGTACAGCTGGACCTACTGTCAAGCTACAGCTGAAGGTTGACAGTCTTTCATCATCTGCTACTGAACTGTAATGAGTTTTATTTCACCTGTGCATGGTATATTCAGAGTACTGGCAGGAGAACTTGGCCCTGACAAGTGGGGAGCATCAGGCACCGAAGTGCTGGCTGAGATCCCTCAGAACTGTCATCACAAGCCTTTTACAAAAAGGTTTAGAACTGTGCTTGGCCAGAGGGTAAAACATATCTCAGGTAACTCCCAAGGCGTCCTCTTGCTCATATGGGAGTAACAGAAGGAAAAAGATGTTTTTAAATTAAAAGGAAAAAATCAGTCTAAAAGGTTTGGAACTATAAAAAGCAGATTGGAGGGAAATAAATTATAGTATCAAATCTCTGTGGATCTAGGAGAGGATTTATGGTACTATTTTAATAAATTAATTAGCCTAGACAAGTATGTAAATTTAGTTGTCTACAATGAAAATACTATTGTTTGTTATTTCAAAGATATTTCTGAATGTAGAACAAATATTACATACCATAGTGTCATAAAAGCTTCTCTTAACTTCTCTTTCTTTTTCATGAATAGGTTTTGTATTACATGGGATCCAGAAATCTTGATACAGAAAGCATAACGTGACAGGTATTGCAGTAAAAGCACAAAGGGATGCTACGTCTCTGAAATTACATCCTTTAGCCTTCACTCTGGACCTTCCTGATGTTTTTCCATGATGTGGCCATCACATTCTACTATATTTCCATACTCTCCAAATATGCTGCCTGTATGCATCATTCAAGTTTCATGGTTGCTTATTGGGAACAGAATGTTGAGAATAATTAAGACCTTAAAAATCCCCAAAATAAATTAAAATTTGAAGATGTTTAGAAAGCAGAATTTTTATTTTGGTGGGATAGTCTGGCATTTCAGAATTCAGAATTGGTCCAAACAGGACAAAATGTCCACATTTTTGGAATGGAAATTCCAATCACTTTGATTTTGAAATCAGATCTGATATTGCTGAAAGATTTTCCTTCAATGTTGAAAATCTATTTCATAGTATTTTTTAAAAATATAATATTAAACATAATATATGATTAATATAATACAGGATGAATATTATCATGAGAAACAAAAAATGAAACTTTAAAGTGGGTAATTTTAACTTTGCTTTGGTTTAATTATATCCACTAAATTTGAGTGAAACTGATTAAACCTCATGAGCTTTCTAGTTGCTTACATGGTATTCTCTTGTGGAAATGGCTCTGCTTAAAGTTTTTAGCCAGCTCTAATCACTGAAACTTACCTCTCTTTCTGTATTACAATCTAGAGGAATGACCTTATTTTTCTTTTTCCCTTGACAGTCCTGAAACAACTGACAGCAGAAATGACAAAGGTACTGACAGAAAAGTTATTTTTTTCTTCTTCATTTCGATGTTATGGATCGATGTCCATTCCACTAGCAGCCTCCAAACCATAGATCACATAGTGCATGACTTCCAAGTCAACAAGAGACATTTACAAGTTAGCAAATGTGTTCATTTAGCCCTTTGGCAATTCAATGGGGATTCTAGCCATCTGATTCAGAGAAGCACATATGGTAAATACTTAATGGAATATAAATCTTGAGAGCACACCTTGAAATTAAATGAGGTTTTCAGTGGGACTTGCATTCCTCTTTTAAAAAAGTCCTTTTGAGAATTACATCTATTGTAAGCATCTGACAGTTATTTATGATCTTGGGCATACATATGCTCAATTGTTTAACCTATCTCATATGTGTTAAATTTAGTTTTATATCAGGATACCAATGTTAACTGCTCACTGACCTACAGAAATAATTAAATTACCTTTATTCTTCCTCGATTTTATTACTTGACCTTATGACAGACATGAGGATATGTATGAAGAGGTTTTTTCTATTTCTGCAACATTGCTGTATGTTTTTAAAATATTTTAAAAGATGCTATCCTGTATTTACATTCTCATTAATACCATTGGGCCCAAAGGGTTGAATTCTGGAAATTTTTGTGGATTTATTTTAATCATGCACCATGTTCTCAGGTTTTATGTTTCCTTAATATATTCTAAAAATACATTTGTCTTCAGGGTGTCTGAAAGCTTTAGAGCTTGGAAACTGCCAAAAAGCCCTTTTGTCAAAAGATTTGAATATTTCAGTCAGTGGAACTGCTCAAGCTGAAATGGTTAAAAAATAGATTGCAGATCACTGGAGGCGAATAACAGGTTGAAGATGGTTTTCCTTTCTTATATTGGAGTTGCGTGAAATAGGAGCAAAACTTCATTCAGTTGTAATCTCTTTTAGCTAGCATACCTTCTGAGACTTGTCAGAACTCAAGAGGGCACAAAGTCCAACCTTTCAGGCAGCCACTCACTCCTTAGATGTCTGTGCCGGATGAAGTAATTGCTGTTCCCTGTGCTGTTTGCTACTGTCATTTTCCTGGAAGTTGCTGCCCCCACAATTTTGCAGCAGAGAGGTTTGCCTTGAAGGCTTCCTAATACGTCTCTGGCAAAAACAGATGGGTTAGCTAAACAGTTTGTTCTGGTTTGTTTGTTTGTTTGTTTTTGTTGTTGTTTGATTTGGGTTTTTTATTATTATATTATATTATATTATATTATATTATATTATATTATATTAATTATATCAGAGACATGTGCTTCCTTAATAGTCATCTATAATGGAAAATGTCTGTTTC
>WTSP01013842.1:46121-57145 GCA_025331215.1 Actenoides lindsayi | reverse complement strand
AAAAAAATCAAAAAAAAAAAAAAAAAAAAAAAAAAAAAAAAAAAAAAAAAAAAAAAAAAAGCAAAAAAAAAAAGCTTTATAAATTTCACTTTATGGAGAAAACCCAGACAATTTTTGGCTTTTACTGTTTTTCCTAAATAGAATGTTCATTTCATGAGCAGATTAGAACCCACATGCCCACACCTCCTCACTTGAGATGCAGGTAAATCTCTTCTTCCAAGAGAGGGTACTACCACTTGTCTGTACTTTGGATTGTTTTTCTCGGATTTCTGGAAAAAAGCAGGATCATCTAAATGTGGCAGGAGGAAAAGGGAGAAAGAATAGAATTTACTACCATACAAAAAAGGAAGCACCAGAATCAGGTATTTTATCATTTAGGAGAAATTTTGTGCCCTAAGCTGGGGAAGTATACCTACATGCTGTGTATAATATAAAGTTTCTTGTAAACTGTCATGCAATTTTACCTGAATATTATCAGAGTCATTCTTGACTTTCACCAACATTACCTTCAACTTAGCTTTAGAGAAATTGTGTATAGGTTTTTCTCAGTAAACATAATTTCTTGATGCAGAATTTCCATAAACCTGAATATACATACACATACTAGCAGGTGACTAACTGGATATGACATGTCGAGTTGATATAATTGACCGTTATCAGCTATTGCTACTCATATAATCATGAGAGTTTAGGAGATGTTCAAACTGAATATCATGCTGTGACCAAGAGCTGATCTGTATCATAAGTCCTTGTGCTTGAGATAATTGTCTCTGGGGTAAGAAAAGAGAAATACCCTCCTTCTACAAGACCACAATACCATCCTCCATTTAACAGCTACTTAAAACCCACCATTGCTACAGTACTAGTGGAACTGTTGACAAAAGTAGAACAGGTTGTATACAGTGAGTTCTACTTATTACACTAATCAGAACTGTCTTATTGTCACTTTGGGCTTTCTCATGTTTGTTGTTGTGTATGCCTGTTATCCCATTTTTGGATTACTCTAGCTGTTTAAAGGATGTCTTTTTATGGCACACAAATACAGAATCCAGCAGAATGACTCCTGTCTGGGAACTATAAGACACTACTATGAAGCACTTAATAAAGACGTCTCTAACAATTACAAAAATCACAAGAAATCAACAACAAGGAGTTATTATTTAACAATGAACAGCGTTAATAGTCGTGTGATTGTTATTACTACCACTACTACTTGTTTGTACTTTGGATTGTTTTTCCCAGATTTCTGGAAATGAGTAGGGACTTGGAGGCTCAGATCTGTGCTTTGCCCAAATGTACTTTTTTTCTAGTAAAAAGTGCGAGGTTGGGATAGGCAATACACCAGATCTATAACTGTTGAAAACTGTTAATACTTACTTCCAGGTGAACAGAGTGACTGGAAGTCTAAAAGAATACTTTTTTAGGTTCCTACCTGAGATATTTTGTCCAGGATTGATGATTTGCTGTTGTGGCTAAGATTAGCTTTGTAAGGGAAAGAGTAAAAATGTGGTTAAGCCTAAAAAATAAATGCCTTCAAAGTGACTAGAAACACACTCAGAGATTAGGATATTGTACAGCCCCATAAAAGGGATGAACTAAAAAAAGGAATCCACTTCACAGAAGGGAGCTGCTTAAGCTCATCTGCAGGAAATGTCAAAGTGAAAGAGAGGATGAGTTATATGCTTATTTCCAGAAGAGAAGGCTATGTTTCCCTCCACTTTGGATCTGCAGCTAGAAACTCTTGCCTAGACTTGAGCATCCGACCTAGGCTTTTTTTTTTCCTTCTGAAGTAATAGTGATGCTGCTTTTCCCTTCAGTATGTATTCAGTTGTTGGAATATTGTGGAGTGTGAGCAGATCTGGTTTAATTGTCTAACCTAATTAATCAATTTAAACCTGTGCTTATACAAGTGCACAAAGTCCTGGCCTCTATGGGAAGGCCTCTTTCTTTTCAAGAGAGGAATTCTTTATTCATCCCTGTTGAAGTGTTTCTAATATGCAAAATAATTAAATTTAAGGGGAACAAAACAAGGCTGAGAACAACCTTATGGTCTGTGTTCTGTCACTCCTTTTGGACACTGAAGTTCAAACCAGTATTGTAACCTTCACTTAAAATTTTGTAAAAACCTGAACATTTTGAAGTCAGAATAATTTAAAGCTGTCTTTTCTGCATTCCTGCAGCAGTTTCTTCTCACTGTTTTGGGAGGACAAGGGTCCTTGCCTAGGATTTCCAATGAGATACCCTAAGAAATGCCACATTTGTGCATTACACAAGTTTGGCTTAACACCAGAGTGAAATGGACCCTGATATACTCAGCAGTGTCCCAGTTTGTTTAGTGATGTACAGATAGCCATTGAAATCTAAACATTTGGACCAAGACTCACAGAGGTTTTTAAGGCTCTGAATCTGAAGCACTCACCATTTCTACAACTCTCAGTTAATTAAAAGCTGGCAGGATAAATCCCCTTGGGGATCAGCTTTCTAGCAGCTACAGAATTTTATAGGCTTAGGCACTGGCTGAGTAAGGTCTTATAAATGCTACTGGCACCTACATTTTAGAAACCTTTAGATGCTTGAAGTAAAGAGTTTAATTCAGTTTTGTCAATCTAGCTCCTTCTGTCTATCTTTAATCTCATTTCATCCTGTCAGAGCTGAAGTTTCCTCAAGGATAGATTTACCTTTGTGCTCAGTCTATATTTCCTGGTAATCGTTACTTAGTGTTTAAGGACATAGAATGGCTACTGAGAGTTGTGCTGTTTATGTTGACTAAAATTCTTTTAGTGACATACTTTGAAAAATATTTTTGTTTTACTAACTATTGTATTATCATTAGTCTTTGTTAATGTGGTTTTATTATCAGACAAATGTTATTTAATTCTTTGGCTAAATTACCAAATTTAAAGTCTACATACTAAAAGAACTGTTTAGATATAATAGATTTAGACTTCTGTAAGATAATTGGTTTAGAACTCCATGACATCTTGATTAATACTTGATACTACACAGTATCATCCAGGTACATGCTAAGTAGATTAAGAAACAGCTTGCTGAAATATCTCAAATGGTATTTGCGCATAAGAAATTATTATGAAATAGAGGTAGTCTTAGTGGAGTTACACATTAATTCATATACGTAATACTTTCACCTGTACACAATTGTGAAACTACAATTCACAGCATCTGTGGCTGACACACACAGACTGTAGAGTGGCACACTAATAAGGACAAATCAATTGCACAGAGGAACTGGAGTTTCTTACTAGCCAGCCCACCTCATGGTAAAGGTGAATGCAAAATATGTACGGAAGAATGAGGAATGATGGCCATGCCTGGAGAGTAAGACATTATCACCTGGAAGATAAGTCTTTTAAAACACTTTGAGTCACTACAAATTAGCACCTAAACATGAACCTCCATGTAGCACAGGGGCTGGAACAGCTGAAATTCAGACTCAGATTTGAGGAATTATTTTATCACTGTATGATGCATTGATGGGGTTTAGTTGAGAAAAATATATATTTATCTTTCTCTTGTAACTGCTGAGATTGATCTCATAGAATATAGACATGGTTCTTTTATATTTCTTCTTGAAAAAGAAGATACTAGGAAGTCTGAAATCATAAAGAAAGGAGTTATTGCAATTATTCAAAAGCTGAAGAAAAGGCCTTACTAAGCCTTACTAAGAGACTTAGAGGAGTCAGTGTAGCATATTTAAAAAAAAAAATATTGAAAGGTGACTTAATTATAGTTTATAAGTATCTTCCCATGGAGAAAATATTTGGGTTTAATGAATTCTTTAATCTATGGGAGAAAGACATAATAAATCCCCTTAATATATATGGCAATCACTTCATCTACCAGTGAAACACATATACTACTGAATGAGAGCATGAAAGTTAACAGTGTTCAAGAGCAATAGAGAATAATTAAGGATCAAAATAAAGCAGGATGTTATGGGCAATTAAAACTACAGGAATAATTTTGGTAAGGAGGATATATTTTTTCAAAATGGATATTCTCAGAACACAAGGCCACAAATTCATATTCTTTGTGAAATCACTTTATAAAGTATCACAGCTTCTTTACTGACCAAAGTGGTCAGGACTACCATTTTCTGCACCACCTAAAGTGTATTCTTGCAAGTAAGCTGTATGAAGTGTCACAATGAGAAAACAGAGCAGTATCTTTTTCTCACATGGGTTTCTCTCAAGTTGTGCTCAGCTCCCAAGGCACCCTTATTCTGTTCATACAACTGTGTAGCCACATCAGTAATGACTTCTCATGGCTGTGACAGGTTTTGCACAGAGGAAACTACTCCCAGTGGTACATTGCATCTCATTGTATATGAACAGCATGTCATCACATGCTCTTGGAGTGTGAAAAAAATATGAGTAGCTGCTCATATCTGTCATTTGCTGGAACAAAGACTAAGCTGACAACTGATATAGTGGCTTGTGTTAATTTGACAATGTTCACTTGAGACTGAAACCAGAGCGTTTATCTGTTATCTAAGCCAAACTCCTGTCATAGAGATGAACAGGTAGGGCATTCATTGTTTTTGTGTCACTTTGTCCTCTAAGAATTGCAAGGACAAAAGAGCAGGAACTGTTTTATATCCATTTGCTGCCTCAAGCAATGTTTTGAGTTAGGCTCCAATTGACTGGGAATCAGAGACTTTGCTTTCCTAATAGAAAATCATTTTGTGATGAAGTTAAGAAAGTGACAAAAAAATCTTGATGTCTATACACAGTGATTGCTATCAGTGAATTAAAGCACATTCTCTGGGGAGAGGAGAATGTGGAGCAAATGGCTTTGCAGGCAAAATCATAAGACAGAGAGCAGAGAAGCAAAGTCTATAGAGAGACAAAATAACAAGGGAGACCTGGATACTGTTGAAGAAGGCCTTTAGGTGTGTCTCAATCTGATGTGGGAGTGATGCCCCCTTATTACGACATCCAAATTCTAGCAAAAGAATGGTACTATAAACTAATTAATTCTCCTGATCTTTCCTACAGAAAGAGTAGGCAGAAGCCTTGGTTTAAGATGGGCCTTTGCTTCTTCCACTGCCCATACCACAGAGTTTGGTAAAATATGTTCTTGGTACAATGTGAGTAGCTTGTCAATCAGAGTGTCAGTGGACTGTTCATGTTGGAGATAGCAAACATTTAAAGCATGTTATTGTTTCCTTACTCTGCACCTTCTTTCTTGATCATTGTATTTCAGTAATATAAAACAAATATATTTCCACCTTGAAGAGAGAGGCTGCTGGCAAACTCCAAGCATCTTTACTGCTTAGAGAAAACCAGTCCCAAGTAAGGGTTAATACTGTTCTCTCACCATGCTAGTCAACCCAAAGAGGAGTCTATCAAAAGTCAATGGGACTCTCACTATCTTGCAAGGGCCCCTTTGGTTTCTGGCTACATCTGACTATTCCTAGGAAAAGTGATATCTAATTACGAGGACCAGAAGGGGATTATTGCAGGAGATGACTTGTGCCTCAAAAATGCAATTAAGAAAAGCAGCTTTTCTTATCACTTTCAAATCCTCATCTTTTTGAGTGTCATCTTCTTTTATCTCTGCTCCTAGAAGGTAGGCTAGAACATTAGAATGGGAAGGAAATTGTTGTATTGATATATCATTTAATCAGTTTCTTCACATAAGGTGCGTTCTTCTTTCTTCCATCCATGTTCAAGCAAAGGTGAACACTATCCAGTGCTCACAAGGGAATGGCCATCTCACAGCTACTACTGCTTATCTACAGTGACACAGGGGGATTCAGGAAATGTAAATTTGCTTTGACTGCCTTAGAGTATTTATTCATTTCATGTTACAATGTTATAATATCTGTAAAGTTCAAGAAGATTTGTAAAACTCTTTTCTCACGCATTATTTTTCAAAACCTTTGTGAATGTTTCTTCAGCTGCCATGTGTTTTTCAAAGATATGAGCATTCAAAACCCACTGGACAGTTCAGCTTAAGAACCAGAGATCATAGAAACCATCTGATTTATTTTGAGTAGCGAGGATAAAGCAATATCAAAATGTGGGTGTTATATTTTACTGGTATGAAACCAGCTGTTACAGCTTATCTTTTCTTTACTTTTAATTCTTTTAGCAATAAAATTAATTATGTACATGTTGAATGGGAAAATGTAGTCTAGAATTTCTGCAGATATGAGTTCAGGTGGCTTCATTCTACTCTGTACATGAAGAAAGCCATGCTGTCTGAGACCTGATAAAACTATGTGTCATTCTGCACTCTGAAACTGCTACACTCCACAGAAGCAAAAAAAAACCCCAACACATTAAAGTAGGATCATTTTAGAGAGCTTTTAAAAATGTCATTATTGATAGTTTTTCTATCCTTCTACTTCAAAAGCCTTACTTACCATGTATATAAATGTACACAGAGCACAGGGTAAAGGGAGACAAATGAGGCTCTAAAATTACCTCAATGGTCTTCTATGTTTAAAATGTCATATTTCTAAAGTCTGACACTGTGAGCCTTTCTGAGAAGCAAGCTGATCTTTCTGGGAAATGAAGAAGGTCCCTTTTGTAGTACTATGGAGTTCCTACTGCAGAGTTCCAAGAGAAGAAACATTATTGTTGTGATAAGCTTTGTATATTGGAAAGCAATTACTGAGTCAGTATGGAATCCTCCTAGATGCTGGGTTTATGACAATTTTAATTTTGAAAGAATATTTCTAGCAGGTAGATAAGAAGAAGAAGAAGAAGAAAAAAAGTGATTTATTGTTATGTCTTAAACTTCACATGGACAATGAGACAAATCCATGTAATTTGAGACAGAGCAACAAAACTAGAAAGAACTGAGAATCGTGATGACTATAACCAAAAGGAGTGCAATGGTGTGCACAATGGAATGATTTGGGGGAAAAGCTTGGGTTTTTTGTTTGCTTGTTTGTTTGGGGTTTTTTTGTTGTTGTGTTTTGTTGTGGGGTTTTTTTATTATGGAAAAATCTCTTACAATTGCAGCTAATCAGCTATCCAAACATTAGCAGTCAGTAATTTCTTCTGGGCACAGCAGCTGATAAGAAACCATTTCAGAAATGCTTGCCCTTTTATGAACTCTTTGTGGTGGTGGCAAAGGAAGCTGGGTGACAGGAGAAGACATTGGGGCACAGTGGTGCACAATGAAGCTGGACTGACATGAAGTGCTCCAGCAGAGTATGGGACTGGGAAGGCCAGGATCTAGGACAGAGAAGGGAGTCAACAGTAACTGAGGAGCTAAGTTAACTATTTGAGTTAGTCTCTCTGAGTGCTGACTCTCAGTGATAGGACAGTCTTGGGCATCAGACCCTCTGATGTGTTTCAGTAAACTACTACATTTACACTGACTACTGCCTAGGAAGCTGTAAACATGGGACTCTTCTGTATACAATTTAATAAAAGTGTCAAAAAATTTGTGACTGAAATCAATGTTGGAGTCATTGAATCAGAACAGGATAAGGTTGTCATATATAGATACTACAGAAGAAGGGGTAGCACTTTATTTTTCTGACAGAAATGCTTAAATTCTCCTCTAGATGGATAAGGCAAAGGTGACATGTTGTGGAGCAATAGTTGTAACCGCAGTCATAACAACAAGACAAATTCCCTGGAGTAACCATTTTGGCTTTAAAACTCTCCTGAGTATCTTCCTGCATATATCAAAGTGAACCATTAGACATTTTTCTTCTGTCTTTTCTGATACCAGCTCTATGTATGGTCTCTGAAACTTCTGCAGCACTTTCTGTTATACTTCTAATACCTTGCAGAATATGCCGAGATGACCATGAAGGTAATAGATTCATAGGTTCATAGATTATCACCTTTTGTGAAAGTCTGTCTCTTGCTTCTGTCCAAACACTGTGAAATTATCCTTGATGTAAGCCAGCTAAATGCAAGTAAAAGCTGTTAATTACAACATACAAAGTAGACGATAGAGTTACAGATATTTATGAAATACCACTGTGGAACCTAAAGAAGAAAACTACTTAATTTGTGCTAGGATTAAAAAGAAAAGGCTCCTGGGCTTTTTTTCAGTCACTTTTGTCTTCCCTGACACCTGCTTGTGAGATGTTACTCTTCAGGCCATGATCATCACAGAACATTACATGGATAGAGTTTTGAGCCACCTGGTCTACTGGGATGTGTCCTTGCCCATAGCAGGGCGGGTTGGAACTAGATGATCTTTAAGGTCCCTTCCAATCCACACCATTCTATGATTCTATGATTCTAAGATTACAGTGCCCAATAATTGATTTTAAAAATACCCAACAAAATACCAAAACCACAAAACCCCACAAACAACAAACAAACAATCTTCAAACCCCTCGTAAACAAACTTGTTATTTAAAAAGGTCAGGAAATTTTACACACATTTAAACCCTTAAACTGTGGTTGGAGGATAAGCACTGTGAATTTAGTAACTGCTGCAATGAGGGTTGCCTGAATAAGAAGGCAGAATGCAAAGGAGGAAAGTTGTTCTCCAAGCTGTACAGCACTAGGAAGAAATGCATTTTATGTCTTTGTCAGAATTCCTGCATGATAAACAAATCACTACAGCCACAAAGGAAATCTGCAACTATTTGATTAATCTTCCTTAAATTTAGATGTCTAAAGTGTCTTTCATCAATGGAAAAAGACTGGCACTTCTAGACAACAAGTCTTTAAATTCATTTTAGGGTGACTTTAAATGGCATGAATCACCATCTGGAAGTTTGTATCACTCCTGACTACAGCAGACTAATTTAGATCTAACAACTAACTTTTAGACCTTTGCCTTTGCCCTCCCAAAGAGTGACATTCATCTTTCCTAGCCTTGATCTACAAGCAGGGCAAGTTTTTTCTGCCAATGCCTCCAGAAGGCAGGTCATTCTGTTCTAGAGCTCTTTCCTATCAGATGGAAGCAAAGGCTCTCTTGAGCTGCCTGTCACTCCATTAACCGGAGAAAGAAGAAGCTTAGACAGCTAGTTCAGATTACATGCCTTAATATTAAATATTTAAATTGAAATTAATTATGACCCACATGTTTGGGGGTTTTGAGCTTGAGATTTGGATCTTCATTTACTGAAGTTTTGAGTGCTAATTTTTGCACATTGATCAGCAGGTGGCACAGCATGCACTGAATAAGAGAAATGCCACTACATAGAACTCTGCAAAGTGAGCAAAGACATATGTGAAGTGGATCTGCTAAAATTAGTGAATAATCATTAGGATCAATATCATCATGCTTCAGTTCAGTACTTCTAAAATGGGACAACGACAGCTTTTCACTATGGAGATACTCTGTGAAAATAAAGCAACTGATGTCTGAACAGTCTAATAATGTGTGTCACAGAATGATTCCTGAACAAGTAGTAACTATTGTTAGAGCAAGATTTTAATATAATGTAGTAAACAAGCCCTGAGAGAAAGACAAAATACGAAATGGCCATTCACTGAGAGCATCAAGCATACCAGATGAGATAGTTCTCCTTTGGGCAAAAAACCTGAGCGATCCAACTCTTAAATGAGATTGCTTTAAGGCAAAACTTCAGTTGCAGATCTACCTAAGTTTCAATTTCCTTACTTTGTCTTGCTTCATTTGGTAACCTTAATAAACATTATATATTACTTCGGTGTGTATTATATTACACCTTTGCACATAGATAGGCACAAAGAATGTATACATGTATGCATATATATCTATACATAAATGTATATAGATATATATTTTTTATATGTATGTATATACATGTGTATACGTTTGCATTTGAAGCTGTACTGAGGTTTAGATGGTTAGCTTAAGTCAGTGGAGATGATTTAGTGTACAGCTGGAAGGTGACATAGTAAAGGTGAGTGCTAAATCATGTCTGGCATTAGCTATAACTTCCTGGAATCTAGAATATCGAAATAAAAATATGGTTTAACATACCATTATTCAAACGATAGAAAATTTTCCAAACATCCATGATTAAAGAATAAGCATAGAACTGATTGCTGTATTAATAGTTGGTATGAGTATTTCATAAAAGAACTACAATTCAAGACAATTTTGACCTGTAGTAGATTTAGAATTTGATATTTGTGTTGTTAAGTATTCATACAGTTTATAGCTGTGTATTTATATTGTTGTCTCTCTTGTGGTGCCTAAGTATGTACCAAATAAATAACAGTAAGATATATTCAGTAAAGAGTCATGGGAGAAAAGGATCACAGTCATACAAGAAGCTTCAAGGTGTAATACTCACCTAAAAGGTAGTATTATCTTCAAAAGACATCTTTTATTTAATTTTTTTTTCTGAAAACAATTACAGAGAATCTGGTCATATTCCTATTTAAAGAGCTATTTATAACTTCAAAACAAGGAGAATTAAGGAAAATCTCCATCATTTACTGGATGCAGAGGGAAACTTAGTAACAAAGGATGAGGAGATGATTGAGTTGCTTAACGCCTCCTTTGCCTCAGTCTTCAGTAGTGGAACAAGCTATCCCCTGGACATCCAGTCTCATAAGCTGGGGAGACAGGCAGGGAAAGCAGAATGAGGTTATCATGATTAAAGAGGAGGTGATCAGTGACCTTCTACGCCACTTGGATGCACACAAATCTGGGGAACTGGGTGGGTTACACCCAAGGGTGCTGAAAGAGCTGGCAGATGTGCTCACCAAGCCACTTTCCATTATTTATCTGAAGTACTGGCTAACTGGGGAGGTCCCAATGGAATGGAGGTTAGCAAATGTGACCCCCATCTACACGAAAGGTAGAAAGGAAGATCCAAGTAACTATAGACCTGTTAGTCTGACCTTGGTACCACAGAAGGTCATGGAGCAGATCATCTTGAGGGCTCTTTCAAGCCGTATAGAGGGCAAACAGCAGATCAGGGCCAGTCAGCATGGGTTTAGGAAAGGCAGATCTTTCCTGACGAACCTGATCTCCTTCTATGACAAGATGACCCAACTACTGGATGAGGGAAAGGCTGTGGATGTGGTCTACCTGGACTTCTGGAAGGCATTTGACACTGTTCCCCATAGATTTCTAATGGA
>WTSP01013842.1:26416-46021 GCA_025331215.1 Actenoides lindsayi | reverse complement strand
GTTTGGTTTTTCTCCAAAAAGTAAATTTTTTAAAGTTTTTTTTTTTTGTTTTTTTTTTTTTTTTTTTTTTTTTTTTTTTTTTTTTTTTTGTGTGTGTGAAATCTGAGAAAAGGGAGGGAAAATTTCTTAAGGAAAATTTAAACACAAATGCAGGTTACAGGGTGTGTATAGGTTTAGGTTAACAGTGAGAGTAATATTAGAGCAACAGAGAAAGAGAGATTCTGTGAAACATAAGACACTCTAAGCATTCTGTAAGGATGATAAATTCTCCCATGGATCCCACAGATCCTAAACACCAATAAATCCAGGTATGTTTAGAGAAACATGGAAAACTGAGCACGTGTTATTTTCTCTGTTATTTTCTCCATCACATTGTTAAATAAAAGGTCTTTTTCTGTTTAGATTTGAGGGTTATTTTTCTTTTGTGGTTTGTTTTGCTTTGTTTTTTTGTGGGTTTGTGTTTTGTTTTGTTTTTTGTTTGTTTTTGTTTTGTGTGGGGTTTTGTGGCTTTTATTTTAATAGATTACATTCAGTATTGCCTTCTATGAAGGTGTGACTGAATGGGTAGATGCAGGGAGAGCAGTGGATATTGTCTACCATGACTTCATCAAGGCTTTTGACACTGTCTCCCATAACATCCTTGTGGAAAAATGCAGGAAGTGTGGGTTAGAAGAGCAGACAGTGAGATGGGTTCAGAACTGGCTGAACAATAGAGCTCAGAGGGTTGTGATCAGTGGCGCAGAGTCTAACTGGAGGCTTGTAGCTACTGGTGTTCCCCAGGGGTCAGTTCTGGCTCCAGTCTTATTCAACAACTTCATCAATGACCTGGATGAAGGGATAGAGTGTACCCACAGCAAGTTTGCTGATGATATGAAACTGGGAGGAGCGGCTCATGCACTGGAAGTCTGTGCTGCCATTCAATGAGATCTGGACAGACTGGAGAAGTATGGAAACGTAAAAGTAATGAAGTTCAGCAAGGATAAGTGTAGAGTCCTACACCTGGGAGAGAATGGAGAATGGAGAGAATAACTCCATGCACCAATACAGGTTAGGGTTTGACCTGCTGTAAAACAGCTCCATGGAGAAGGACCTTGGCATCCTGGTGGACAGTAAACTTACTGTTATCCATGGGACAGCAAGGTACCTTTCTGTCCAGGAAGGCCAATGGTATCCTGGGGTGCATAAAGAAAACTGTGTCCAGCAGGTTGAGGGAGGTTCTCCTCCTCCTCTAGTCTGCACTAGTGAGACCACATCTGGAGTATTGTGTTCAGTTCAAGAGAAGCTGGGAAATACTAGAGAGAGACCAATGGAGGGCTATGAAGATGTTTAAGGGATTGGAACATCTCTCGTATGAGGAAAGACTGAGAGTCTAGAGCAACCTGGTCTACTTTAAGGCTTGGGTTGCACTAGATATCCCTGGATATCTCTTCTAACCTAAATTATTTTATGAGTCTAGAGTCCTTTAATTCAATAGTTCTCTATTGTGTTTGTCTTGCACAAGCATCTAAGTCCAAGCATGGTCACTGCTAACTTGAAAATATTAAAGGACCATGGTGAGATTACAATACTCTGTGAAAAGAAACTTTTGTGAGAGTGTGGTGGAAATGCAGTGATAAATAAGTTATACCCAGAACACTAAAGATCAGAAGTAAGCTTCTGTGGTAAATGTTGAATTTATAATTCTTGGAAAATGGGTATGAACTGCAGATTTCTGAATAGCTTGCTGTGTGCTTAACATAGGCTATACAACAGTATATATACAAGGAGTAATCCAATCACCAACAAAAACATGAATCAATTTCAAAATCATGCTCAATAGTATGTAAATCTAGCAAGCTGTGACAAAAAGCTATAGGTCATTAAAGAAAGAATAAAAGTTAAAGAAACCTTACAAAAAGAAGATGTTTCTCCCAATCTTATCCATCTCTATAGTTTTTACCCCCATTTTCACTCCATTCTTTCAGAGGAATACTTACTATCACTGTGGGCTTTTTTGTTGTTGATTTTGGTTTCTTTTTTTTTCAAGGGATGAATGTTATGGGATACCTTTTTTACATCTCTTAATTGCTGATGTACATTTAATGTACACCAAACCCTTAACTCAGAGCTGATGATGCATCATCCCAAGAGAAGTAACAAACATCCCCAAAAAACATTCTTCTGATAGACAGTTTCTCTGTCATTCTCCTCTCCGAACAGGAATAACCTTCATTAGCATCTCGGAAGATTCGGCTACTAGGTAAGGTAAGTTATGCCCATGAGTTTATTTAGTTACTATATCCTGTAGTCAACATGTGCAGTCAATACTGTTCCCAAATGCTGCTTAGGTTGTGTTAAGTTCATACAAGGACAGAGATTCATTCCATTTGACATGTAGGCATAAGTCTGCTTTAATGCATTGACCAGCACAATTTTTGGGAAAAGGATGATTGCAACTGTAGACAGATTTCTTTCCCAGGTCCATTCAGAATTATTTTCATATTTCTTCAAGTTAGGTCTCTAAAATAGTTCTTCTGCAAGACAATAAATTATCCAGCCTTTTGCCTCAGGAAAAAAGACTAGCATCTGATGAGGTTGGGTAAGAAATGTGTGTATTTCTCTCTGATAGACAACATGCCAAAAAAGCCAACATAGATAGCTAATGGCTGATTGGATTGGTACATTACTATTTGAGGAAGCGCTTTTCCTGGTTACTGCAGGAGGTGAACTACCCATCTAGATGAATCAATGACATAACTGATTTGGCAAATCTCATTTTCCAGTCAGTCAACTCTTTGTGGTATCTTGGCCTAAATTCTGAGAACATCTCTGACATCAAAATACTGAAATTTTCCAACAAAGAGCCATTAGACATTTATTTTCATAAGATACTGTGACTTTTTCAAAATTAGCTTGACTGTCTTTAGGGAAGGTACTCTAAAATTATATCTAAAAGAAGATAAACCAAAAGTAGATTTGGTCTTCCGTTACACATGGGTACACGTTCTGTATTGAAAATACAATATATACACATAAACATGGATGATGGTTGTGTTAAAATGCAGTCTTTTTCCTGTGTTTATGGCCTGTTCATGTAATTTGGAAATGCCTCAACCCCAGGTGTAAGCCTGAAGGCAAGATCCAATTGTTGACATCTGTTGGGGAACAGAGAGAGGGACAATCTATACATCCTGAGAACTTCAGATAGACAGATGTCCCTCTGAGGGAAGATGTGTGCTGCCAGTATGCATTCACACACACATACACACAAAGATCCCTGTAGCATTATATATCATCTGCATGCACTTTGGGCCACGATGGCTTGGAAAATAGGACTGCATTATAAAGTTGAGGTTATCACAACATTTGTATTCCTTGTTCACAATAGATGGACAAGAAAGCCTTGTACAGTATTAGGATGAGAGGGGTGCCAAGTATCTGAACCAGCAATCCTAAATAAAAGCTGACTCACTGAAGAGCTTTTTGTGAAAGGTAGTCAAAAGAGTTAAGAGAGGACAAGGAGTATGCCTCCATATGGCTCAGGACTGCAATCAAGAGTAAGAGGCAAAACCAACAGCTCTTGGTGCTGAGGTCCCCAGAACAGCAGCCTCAGACAGAAAGTCTGGTGCTCCTTGCTCATCAATGCTTCAGATCATATCACTAATAGAATCTCAAGAAACTATACATCACTTAGGAACAATAGTAGATGACTGTGCCAAACATTTGGATTTCCCTGAGGCTGGGCAACACGCTGTGAGTGGTGAATAGCCCAGGAAGGAGAAGGGCATTCTGCCAGCATAATGAAAGCTGTAGGAAGAGAACAGGATGATAATGAACAAAGCTCAGGAGTGACAATTTTCTTCTCTTTCAATTATTTAAGTTTTCCAAATTGCCTTAATATGTTTCTCTAGTCCTCCTGCACTCCAGAAAGTTCTAACTCTTCAGCTCCTAAATCTAAAGACATGACATCACCTGGGGAAGTCCTGTTCATTTTGGAGTGTCCAGATGACACAAGCCTCCTGGTGGAGATTCCAGTTGGTGGCATTTAACTAATTTTTAAAAGGAGCAGGGGGAGTTGATCCTTGTCCTTTTTCATGCCTATCAGAAAGGTCATAACATATCATTGAAATTCCCATGGAAAATAAAGTGTGCAACAAAAAACTTAGTATTTACCAAAATTCTGTATGAAACTCTAGCTCTACGACAAAATGACTGTCTTCTGATGAGTTTCAATAAGCAGGACAGGACTTTCTTTTCATCCAAACACTCAGGTTGCAGGGAATGCAAAATCTGACTTTGTAAGATCAGTGGTGAGATTGCTAAAATTAAAAGTGTGGATTTATTAGTGAGATTAAACCAAAGTCATAGAATAGCAGAGACAGATTCACAAGGATAAAATGAATATTAGCAACAATCAATAAGTCAAGCTCCAAGCCATGTGCTGAGATCAAATGGTAGTGTTCAGTAAAGTTCTGCTCTATGCCAGGAAAAAAGTAGCAGCCCAATGTATTGCATTTAAGAAATATATTTTTGTGTAGCACAGAATGACATCAAATTACACCTGTCAGGAGACTGAGATTCTGATATAACTTAAATCATGATTTCCAAATGGCCAAGTTCTGAGCTGCGAGGAACACCTGCCAACATAACTAATAGTGAGGACAAAAAGCCTTTGGTAGCAAGTCCCTTGAGAAGGAGATAATAATATATATACCCTGTTCAATAAGCTCTTAGCCTGAGGTGTTTCCAGTACGCAAAGAAAAGAAAGCTTACTTTTAATTTTTTATGCTGTCCCCCTTTATCTTGATACGTTTGTTCCATTTTCCTCAAAGAGGTTCTCAATTAGTGTAACAGAAGTTTTCTTGTCTGAAATCAAATCCATTTCTCTGTGGAAGCCTTTGATGGGAGTTTCCATATGAAGAAGTGAGGGCTAATTATTATGGAAAGAATAAGCACAAGATATGACAAAACCAGCATGTATAATAGTTCCTACTGTGGAGAAGGTCAGTCAGTCTCTCTTGATTATCTTTTACCAAAGCAAAAGAAAAAAACACTCTGTAAATTAAAACCCAGCAGATTCAATTATATATACACACAATTTTATTTTTTTTTATATCTCACTTACACAATACATGGCTACAAGAATTTACTTGCACAATGTCAGATCAGTATGCCCTTGTTTGCAAAATGGCAATCTTGTAAACAGAAAGGTCAACAAGCAAAGGTAATCATGGAATTTTCAGAACTACAGAGAGCAGCCAGATCCATATCCTTTCTCTTTCTCCTTTGTTCTCTCTACTCCAAATATTACCCATTACTGATGTATTTTTAGTGACAGAAAAAAAAAATTGACTGCATTGATGAGGTCACAGCGAGCTCCAGCTGGACTAGCAGCCTTTCACAGGATGTTGCTGCTGCTTCAAATCAGAGGAGCCATTTCTAAGATTTAGCTAAACCTAGCCACATCTTTGGATGTAGTTAAAAGATTTGTGCCAGTGTCACACAATGAACAGACAAATGGGCATCTGTCATGAGAACAAAGAGCTGGCAGTCTTCTTCACATGATGCCACAGCTTCTCATCATGTGATGGAAAGTGAGCGAGCATTGAATCAGCACCTGTTTGCATACAGCAATGTAGGACATGATGTGTTAGAGACAAAACTCAAGAGTCCTTCCATACCCGCTAGGCAGATGTTCAACAGGAAGGTGAAGAAGCAAAATAAAGTGGTATTTGCAATCTCTTAAAGATAATTGAAGTGTCATGTAAAGAATGTTTTCTTCTCATGTTGATCATTGACTATGAGAAATCCCCTCGTTTACTGCCACAAAGTATGGCCTTTTTTTTCTCTAGACCCTGAGGCCTTTTCCAGCTTACCTACATAGACAAATTGATTGGCACAGCATTTTTATTCTTTTTTTTTTTTTTTTTTTGGCAGGGGGTGGGTTGGGAGAGGAGGAACCCACAGAGAATGGGATTACAGACATCCCATTCCAAAACAGGATCAAGCAAAGATCATAGAAATTCACTGGTATAGCAATAGTGGCAAAAATATACTGTTATAGACCTGCTATTATAGCTTTCTTTGAAGACCCTATACCGGAAAAAAAGTTAAACCTTTCTACCTATAAAGCTGTTACAAAATTATTACTCTACTGTAACTGTAGCTATGGATATATCTTCTAACATTCCCCTGGTTCCTGGAGGTGTTTTTTTCTGAAAGACAAAAGCACTTCACTAAGGGTAACATTCTAACTGATGGCACAGGACTTACACAACAAATTTGTCTGACAGATTAAACGCAATAGTTTCATTATAACTTGCTATTGGTACATGCTGTGTAGCTCCACTTGTGTAGCTATTCCTTCCTCAGTCTTGTATTTGACAGGGCATCTGCAGTACCAGTTGTTGTCTTCTCCTAAGCAAAGTAAATTAATCTGTAATTTTTTTCTACATAGTTGTCAAGGTAATATCTGAGTTAAAAAAGTATCAATCATAAATATGACATTAAAAAATGAATTATATGTGCAGTCCTTATTCTTCATAATTCATGCTAAATAAATATTTACAATCCCATTAAAGTTGTTGTTATACATGGTCCTCTTGCTATGTAATTGGTACAGAAAATGCTGAATAGGAAGCCATAAATAGTAGCCATCTCTTAGGGCAAGGGTTTTTCAACTGTGACTATATATATAGGAGAAACTAGTAGATGAAGATAGACATCAACAATTTTTATCTACTCTATGTATGTAAGGTGGGTAAAAGGATGAGGCTGTGTACTACTGTATTCTGGTGATAACTTTACAAAACAAGAAAAATTGGATAAGGAATAATAATAGCATTATATGTGGGGTTTATGTGAGAAAAATGTTACAAATGTTGCTGAAATAAATAATTTTTCTGCAATTTTAGTGGCCATCTTTGGCTACATGTCTTAGCAGAAACAAGGATCCTTGGATTGTAATGCCCAATCATATATTACAATTTGTATCATGTAGTCATGTCTTCTTGGATTCTTGACCAATATTTCTGATAGAATATTGTTACAGAATCTTATTCTTCCAGTGTTTCAAAATCTCATAAATTATAGGCTAAACTGAGTCACAGATAGGTTTCATTCATTTGTTCTTGTGCTAACATTGGCCTTTACCATAAAATGTTATGTTGGTCATTTTAGTCAGTAGCTTTTTTTGCTTGAACTCCTCTCTCTGCTGTTTATTCCTCTGATGTATTTCTAGAAAACAATGATAGCCTCACCTCAGCCTTGGTTTTGCTACTTTTTCCCTCATACTCTGAAGAAGCTAATTTATTTGGTTGAGATTTTTTTACTCACATAAAATAAGTTCTACATCCTCCTGGTCATTTTAAAGGACCTTTTCTCATCCCTTCTGAATCAACTTTACTGAGCTTTGGTGACTACATGCAGGATTTCAGAGTAAATCTCATGAAAATCAGTAGCATTAATACTTGCATAGCTGACTACAGTTTCTGTCAGCAAAAGCAAGGGGTCGAGGGATGTGATTTGAACCTTATCACTGTGAGAATGCCCCAGATTGTCAAAATTGATGGCTTTGATCTTAAGCAACAATAAGAAGATACTGCAGTCATTTGAACAGCTTTTGTTACTGTGTCTTTAAAGAATTTAAATGCATAACTGTGAAATGTAGATCTTTAATTAACCTTTTTTTCCTCTTCAGGTATGTATATGCTAATGAGTTTTGTGAGCAAGCAGTGCATGCTTACTAGACTAGATTAATCAGACAGATTAATGCATTCACTGCCTCCAAAGATTACTTTTCTCTCTGTTTTACTCCTTTTTCAGTTCTTTTCAGTGATGATTGAATTCCATCTTCTTCCTGTTGTCTACCAAGTACACTCATACTGTATTTTCTTCTCCATTTCTACCAGCTGAGAAAAAGTGAAACCAAAGGGAGATGAGAGAACTGTCTGACAGGTGATGTGCCCCAGAGTAAGGATAAGGAAGAAGAGATCTTGGGTAAGAAAAAGTGATGAAAGTGAGAACTTTTTTTCCTCCTTTCTCCCTACAAAACACAATGTTGCACTCTCCTCAAGTTTTTACAGTGGCTGTCTTTTCTGACGGCCTAAAGGGTTTGTTCTAACACTTGTATAGCATTGATATAGGTATCCTGAAATAACAGAACATCAATGTGAAATAGCAACAGCAAACACTGTAATTATTATCAGGGTTAGTTAATTAGGGTTTATTAATTAGTATATTAGGGTGATAGTGCTCTGATTATTATTTTTTCATTGCTTGCAACATTACGTATTTCTGGTCTGTGTCTGTTGTTCACCATTCTGTATTTTCTTTCTTTTTCTCCTTGTATACAGTATCTTCTCTCATGCTTTAAATTTTGCTGCACCACTGCACTTAAAACAGTCTCTTGTTGCCAGGTAATCTATCCCAGATGATTCAGCTGACTTTTTCATTAGTGCAGTTTCTCCCTGTTCTTGACCATTGACTGTATAGTGAAAACTGTTCACAGGGTGTAAGCTCTTTTCAGCAGGTATCCTAAACTTGCCCGCACTCTGTAAAGGCACTGTTCCCAGAAACCTGCAAACATAGCTGCAGTTATATTACACTGTGGATAAAGATGATTTTCCTATCCCTTTTCTATCACAGGAGGAGTGACTGTAAATACATTTAAGGGAACAATAAGTCAGCACAGTGATTTTTGGTTTTAGCTCAGTCTCTCAGATTGAGGGCAGACAAATCAGACACAGGTATTTGTTCTTTCCCTATGATCATCTTACCCAGGATTGACAATAGACAGAATTTCACTTGGGAATACCACTCAGTCTGTTTCCTCATTTTCTGCCCATCACCTGCAGGTATCCCTTTTCAGTCAGAGGCAAGCACTAGGAATAATTTTCCCTACATGAGAAATGGGAGGAAACACATTTTCAGGCATGGAACACTAATATTTTCAATGGGGAAGGAAACTTAAAAAGAATTGCCAGTAATTAAACATGGGGCCTGGAGAAAAACAGGGTTGTGAACATTACCTTTATCTCTAATTGGTCCTGGAGAGGCTTTTTGCCAAAATTGCTAGTGGTTATACTTTTTTTTTTCCCGTGATATTGCACAATATCATGTAATGGATTTGGTCTTGAATAGTATTTTTACTATATCATCTTTTCAGTAAATTAATAGAGTTTCTCTAATTCAGAACTATTATTTCTTTCTTATTCCAGTTGTACTCATTGTTTCATGGAGAATTCAGCATTCTGAGCCACTTCTAGAAACCTAGATATAAAGGAAATACATCCCTACCACAACTGACATGTTAGTTTTAGATTATAGGTATAGGTATATATATCAAGTGACTTGCCAAAGGTCATACAGATAGTTTGCAGTAGGGCTGTATCTCTTGAGTCATGATCCAGTGATTTTACCGGAAGAAACATACTTCCTCCTAGAAGTTCTGGCACAGCCTGTTATTGGCAGGAAGATGAAGAACTGAGGAATGTTGACTGTGGACATCAAGGAAATAACTTTTTTAATTAGACAAAATAAGTTAGCTATGACTTTTAACTTAAAAGTTCATTAACGAAATGCATGAAGTGAAATTGTAGCCTAACCAAGGTACAGAGAAAATATTTTTATTTCAGTGAAATAACATTAAAAATTAATGAAAGTTATAGTTATTAGATATGGGAGGTAGTCACATTTTCCAATATAAATGCAATTTTAGCTGACACTTATACTGACAAATTTAAATACAGGAGGATTCATTTTAGAAAAAGAAAAGGGAATATAGTTTAAAAGTATAATACCGGTAGCAAATTGAACTATGCCGTTGCTACTAGTGACTTTGATAATTGCATGCTATAACATTCTTGAATCTATAGTAACAAGGTTGTTCACTTAACACCCTGATTTTCCTGTAGTTATGGTTCTCAAATGATAGGAAATATAATGCAATGTTTGCTTTTAAAGGTAACATCTAAATGAAATAGTCACTAGATAGCTTGATGAGGTATAGGCTTACTATTTCATTGTTTTCTTTATTTATAGTTCCCTTGCTCCTAAATAAATCTGATGTTTTCTTTGTCTGGTTATGTGATTAGATTTAAGAGTGGATTAGTGAAGCTAACTCTGCTATAAAAAGCTATTTTGTTGAAAGCCACAAAGCATTTCTGCTTCTGTTATTATTTCCACTAAACTGAAAATTGAGTCCTTTAAGGCAGAGAGCCCTGTGTACCCCAGCTTCACTGTAGTTGAAAGAAGTATATAATGAATTCTAAGAATTGTAGCTAGAAGGAACATGTATGCTTTCATTCCAATGACCCTACTTCCTAAACTGTACACAAGGCTCCACCAAACCTTTTTACATTCACTTGACCTTCTACAGGTCATGTGAAATACATAAAAGTTTGCAGAAGCCAACATATGTATTCTATTAGGGCTGCAGCCAGAGCTCAGTGGGGCAGAAGAAATGCAGACAAGGGAGAATATTTTTTTTTCCTTTCATATTATAAGTTTATTTGATTCCTTTAAACTTAAATTGACAGACGGCATAAGACCTTCTTAATTAGACAAGTATTGTAAGCCTCAGTAGCTGGAAGCTGAAGGTAGACTAATTCTAGCCATAGAAAGGGCCCATTCGTCTAGAAATTAATGCAATTAACCACTAGAATGACGTAATTTAAAGCAGGTAAGTTATGATAGATTTTCATTTCTGGAAGAATTTGTACTGAGCCTGGCTCTCTTTCGAAAGATATACTCTCCAGCACTACCGGAGGTTGCTGTCTTGATTCAGAAACTAGGGTGGAATGGTATGGTCTTGACACACAAGCAGCAAGACAAAATAACATGCCCTTAAAACTATAAAACTATTACATTTTAGTATTGGCTTAATATGGAAGAATTTCCTTACAGCACCCGTTGTAAACTGTAGCACTGAGGGCAAATATTTGTTAATCTCATAAAGCTATGGTATCGCAAATCACATTCAGTGTGGTAGAAGCAGTCTACTCACACAAAGCTATTCAATTTCAGCAAACAAGGTCATCCAGATATACTGTGGCTGCATAGGTATGCCTACTGTTCGTCCAGCACTCCAGAGTTGTTCTGAACTCAGGCAAACTCAGGCCTTCTGGTGGGCATACTTTGTCATCTGAAAATCTACCTTTTACTTAAAAATCCTTCATTATACAAGTACTTGAATGTAGAATTAAGCCCTCTTAATATAAAGTAAAAAATATCCTTGTTACTAAGCATGCTATAGCAATGTTTTTGGTGCCACAAAGTTAAATAAATTTGAGGCCAAGGAATATCTGGTTTTATGCAGTTCTTTGGATAGTGTCTTGTTTGTGGTAAATAAGCAGCTTGCCTGGAGCTGAGATATTAGTTCACCTCACTGAAAACTAAGTGGACACACATCCTTTATTTAACTACGTCATCCTGCCCTGCATCTGGAAATACTGCATTATGAATTAGTAGCAAAAGCTGGTCTACATCACTTCAAATGTTCAGTGACTAGTCAGAGCTTTGTCACATGGGTAATTCCTGTGTTAATGTAATATAATTATACAGTTAAACATGGAGTCTCTGACAAATTAGCCAAACAGTAGATCTTTTCTTCAGCACCATCTGCAAATTTGCATAGGGAATTTTATTTCCAAGTACGAATAGGATCTGTAGATGCGATATCATGGTCATGGTGAAAAATACTCAGGTTATATTTTTTTCATGAATATGATTAAAATTTACTACACTGTAGAGTTGCAATGATACTTCCAAGTGAAGGCTCCAGAAAAAATAGCTGGTTGAGAACATGTAACAGAGACCTTCCCTGGTGGCCCTTGTAGATTTGACATTTCACTTTTGGACACTTTTGGAGCACTGTGTCTACTACATTCTTTCCAATGCTTACTTGTTATAACCTTCCGGAAATATTTCAGTGTGCAACCAGCAAAGCATCACACCAAGATGTTTGACTTTGCTGACACTACTGTTTTAACTTCTTTTTTTTAAGCACACATATTTTTCTCAAAATACATCTCTCATGTAGTCCGAAATTATTAAATACAAACAAAAGGAATGGAATATTTAACTGATGATGTAATGTAAATATTCCTAAAATACTTGAGTTATAGTCATTGTAGAAAAAATGAATTTGGATGGAAGTAAAAATGACTGTTTCATTTTTTCTTCTTAGAGAATGTAATGAGTGTTGACTACGATTCCAACATCAGCATTACATGGAAGAGTGTGACAAAAATTATGCTTTTATATCATCCTTCAGTATAAGCCTGCTCTTTAGAAAACATCTTTAGGAGCTAAAAAGGACAGATTCATGGCTAGTAACTGTGCCAATTTTATTCATAGTCTTCTGATCGGACATGTTATTTAAGAACCAGACTGATGCTCAGTTTCTCACAGAAATTTAGGCATTTCAGTGCATATCCTTTAAATGCCTATGTTTGTGTGATGTTAGCATTGGTCCTGAGGGCTTAGGGTATGTGAGCTGTGAGATCCTGTTTATGACAAGGGCCAAGAAGTCAGAAAACATTTCCTAAGGAAGTATGACAGAGGACAGGTGCTGCCATCTATTCAATTGAGGTTTAATAATAACCAAGGGAAATATAAGAGTACATGAATGTAGTGTAATGGCTAAGTTCACAGACTGGTGAATTGCTAATGATGACCTTTACTAGGAGTAGATGATTAATTACCTCAGGTGGTTAAGGCAAAAAAAAAAGAAGTTATATTATTAGAAATCAAATTACTTAAAGGGATATTTAAACTCCTACATGGCCCAAGTTTTTCTGCCTTTATTAGACTGTGAATAAGTCTATATCTGAAGAATTTGCATGTTTTAGGTTAGTTAGGGAGAATGACAGGTTAGGCAGGTGTTCTCAAGGACCGACACACAGGTGAGTTTTAATGATAGCCTAATTAAGTAAAAGAAATCTCGATTTGGCCTTCTGTCCCCAGATGCCCCTTGCATTATGCATCAGTTGCCTATAATAGAAGATTTTGGTACTAGTTATGATTACTGATTCTCCTTTTGTATTTATTAATTTGCAGGTACTTATCTGCTGGAGACTTCACCATCTAGAAAGAAAAAAACGCTGTATGGAATTGGGTAAAACTTCTTTTATGTTCATAAAATATATATATGCTCTCATTATCCTATACACAGTAGAAATAAAGTGGTGGGATATGGCCTGTCTCCCATATCTCCAAGTTTAGAAGCTTATCTGCAAAGCTTTTTCTCCATTTAGGTATCACATAACAGGTGCTCATCTGGCTACAGACTGAATTTATTGTCTTTTCTGAAGGTTCCTGGGCTGTTGGTAGTACACACAAACTCTGTAAGCTCCACCAAGAAAATAGACAGTAAAGCCTCTTCAATCAGTGTGGTTTCTGATCAGCAAATATTTTGGTGAATAGCTCCAGTTCCTAAAGTTCTGAATATTAACATATTCTGAATGCACATCTGCCACCAGTCCCAAGAATAATGGCACCTCAATTTCAGCTTGGCCCATCTTTTCAGCAAAGTTCAATACAGTGACTGTCATTACAGGTCATCTAGAACAGAGAACAACAAAAAAGTAATTTACAGATTACATATGGTACAAATCAAATTTTCATAACAACACCTTTTTTTACTGACAGGACATTTTCACATTTCCAACAAAAACTGATTTGATGAAGACCCTAATTTCCTTGGAGTTTTTTTGTCTTTGTGGTTAATTTTCTTTGTCTTCTTCTACCCTGGGTGTTTTTTATTTCTGTGAAAGCTGAGTTAGTCAGAGACTGTTATTTTTGCTCAACTGGAGAACTTATTTTACTGCTGCAGCCATTCCATTCTCAGCTGTCACAGTTAAATCCCTAATCTCTTCTTCCCCAGCTATTTCCTTCAGTAGTCTTCAGGAATTTGGCTAAATTTTGCACCTAGCTGTGTTCTACATACCATATATTTTGTTTGCATCAGTACCACATACAGCCCCTATGAAGCTTTTTCCAGCTCAGGATTCTGGTTTATTTCTAGAATTGTGAAACATTTAAACATTTCTCACATAATCTTATTTCATTTTAATGGTAGTTGCTCTCAAATTTCCTCTGACAAAAGAACATGAGTTTTCAATTTTGGATTGCAATATTTCTGCAAAGTCCTTTGTTCCTCTTCAACAACTCCACAGAAGAGGTTTCCTGGGGTTCTTGTCTCACACTGACATATGAGGAGTGCCAGGATGACATTTTGTACTCTGTCATTGGTTGCTTTTCCAGAAGCTGTCAAAAGGAATGCGCTGTGCTGATCCCAAATGTCTTTGATTCTGTTCTAAAACGATGGCCAGCTGAGCCCTTCAAATCTAATTGAATTTTGCATCCATCTCATTGTATCACTGGTGCTCAGGGCAGGAGGATATTATGTGGATTCCCAGAATCTTCCAGGACAGATGAAATATTTTGGGTTAGACTTTCCTCCTTCACTCATCTAGTCACTAGAGATCTCAAAAAATCATTCATTCATTAGCTGAGGTGCATGGAAAATAGTATGTGAAAGTGAAATAAACTACATTGTTAAAGTTTGTTTGTTTCACAAATAGGGATGAAAATGTAAAAAAATTTAAAAATAAAAAAATTGGGGGTAAGATTGATGAGATTTCAGGACTTGAAGCTTTCAAGAAGTGAGTGAGCCAGAAAGGAATTTTTTGGCTTCCTAGGTGCCCTTCTGGAAGGTTTTTTTGCTAACTGACAAAATTAACAATGACTGAAGCTTTCTAGCACAGCTGCAGGAAGACAGGCCCCTGCCCAAACAGCTCTCAATACTCGAGATCTGGCAACCATTCAGCTTTTCTAAACCCAGGAGAATAAAGACACAACTGCACTGTGCAGTGAGGTACAGAGAAGCCTAAGCTTGGTTTCAGGCCAGCCTTGTTACAGGATTGCCATGCAAGCTGGATACAGGGCCATGCCTATAGCATCACATTCAGCTGTGCTCTGGTCCCTCAATGCACATGAACAAACCATGTGCCATTGTCATCTCAGCATAAGTATTTATTCCTTACTGCAGGCATAAAAAAACAAGTCAAGGTACTGAGGGCTCAGAAAATTTCTGTCAAGTTCACTGTCAGAAATTGGAGGTAAAACATTAGTGTTGAGTATAAAAGACAATACTTGGTGTGGATGTGTGTATGTATAGCAATATATTTTTGAATAGATAATTGCTATTTAGGATCTTGAGTTCTCAAAGGATAATGATTTTCTGAAATTGCTGGCCCATTGCTGGCAATAAGCAGAATGGTACACCTGTTTACATTGTTACATCAAAACCAGCATTGCAACATCTATTCTTTCCTAGTGTCACATATGAGTTTGAATTTATTTGCAAAACTGTGCAATTAAATTTAATAAAGAGATAGGAGAAGTGATGATGTATCCAATGAAAACCTGAATTTTAACACTAGGTTTTGGATATTGAGAAAAAAAGTAGGAAATACTATGTTTTAAAATGAAAAATAGAGAACCTTTTTTCTCAGTGTTAAGAAAACAGTCTCAGGAGCCATAATATGGCTAGTTATAGCTCTGACATAAAATTGTGCTGACTCTTAAGCCAATTAGAGCAACGCTTTAAAGTCTGGATGTTTAAATATAAATAACATTTTAAGCATGGAATTCAATAAGGAGTGAATTCCCTCAGCTTCTTTGGGAATGAAATCCACTGATTTAGGAGGATGAATGTGAGTACTTAGCTTGACAAAATTAGGCACAGTGATTTGAGACTGTTGGCCTAAACAGTGCTGTATGTCATTTTATCTACCTGTGGAACAGATCTACTAATATGAATGAAGATTATACAGTAGTATCTTTCAGACCAGCTGTATATAATATTATACAACTACAAAGTATTATTAACATCTATATTCTGAAATTTAGTTGTTGGACGGACTTCCTGTATATAATTTTGCTGCAAGAATACAGCCTCATCATATGAAAGACCTTTTTCTTACAGTAAAATGATGATCTTTTTAAAATACATTATTTAAATACACTAGTGTTAGCCAATATTCATTTGATGCAGAGGAAAATGTTGAGTATATTATTCAATAGTTATTCACTTTGTACCAGAGACAATAATTATTGGTATTATCAGGTAGAAAATTGCTGCAGTGAAGAATTCATTAATGTAGAATGATGAACTCTGACAGAAAGTTACTATACTTTTTAGAATCCAAATTTCTTTGTTACAAGCTGCCAAATAGTGGTTTTGGCAGTGTATTGTCAATGAATACTCTCAAAAGTATCCTTCAGTGGGTAGAAAAAAACTGAAATAGCAGTTCTTTCATTGAGTAATGATTGCTCTGGATAGACCCTGTAGTATAGTATAATACAAACACTGAACTATATGATTTATTTATAGACCCTTGGTTACAATGACTCACCAGCTATTCAATGGCTTGGGGGCTATTTGGCATGTTTCTTTAATAGAAAGTTATTGCAAAAAAGAGTAAAGGCCACCTACTAATACAAATCCTATGAGATTTTTACAATCTTAAGATTTATAAAAGGCTTGCTTTTAGAACCCTTAATAATGTTTCTTCTCTCAAGGTAAGTATCCTGTGGAGAAGGCTGTGGAACAAAAGTTTGTTATCTGGGTCCCATTGAGAGATGCACAAGGTTGGAAAGGACAGTTTCAATATTCTTGGTTCTTGGTTGCTTAGGGAAAGGATGTTACCCAATGGTATGAAAAATAAGTTGCAGGGATTATCTGTAGCATAAAGAAAAACAAGATCTCTGGCAAATTACAGATACAGTATGTGGTAACATTCATCAGACTCATCAGGGAACTGATAGGAACCAGGCTTTCTCAGCTAGCAACAAACAAACAGCAAATTAAATTCTAGCTGCTATATCTCCTACAGTGTGTTAGTACATTTAAAAAATAAGAACTTAGATGTCACCTTATTCCATTTTATTCTTTGCATTACATAGTGTAAAGTCAGACTTGTTTCACTGGCTTTGTACTGTTGTCATAAATATACTCTGTGATGTACCAATCTACCTCTGACAAACTTTACAGGAAAAAAGAGCATTGCTAAACATAGGAAAGATAACTATAAATGATGAGAGACTGGCAGAAAGTCAGATAACCCTGAAATCAACAATATTTTTTTTATCTTTTTTTTCAATGACTTGAAGGTTCCAATTTCAGTCTAGCCATATAGATTCAAATTTACTAAAACCTGAACCAAATTCACAGGTTTTGAAGTTTTTGCCATCCCTGGATGTGTTTAAGCATCGCTTAGATGTGGTGTTGGAGGATATGGTCTAGGGGTGAACTTGCAGAGTAGGGTTAATGGTTGGACACAATGATCCCAAGGGTCTTTTCCAACCTAAATGATTCTGTGATTCTGTGATTCTGTGAAGTGCCTTACTCCTGGTTGAAAATCAAGACAGTGTGAGTTCAGGTGAAGATTCATCCCTCCTAACTATTGGCACTCCACAAAAGTACCTAAATGAAGACCTCAATCTCCTCAGGTTTCTATTTACAAAAAACAGAAAACCAGTGATACCTCTAGAAGTATTACAGATCCTAAATGGCCGGAGTTGACTGTAGGAAGGATCAGGAAGATGAGGCCCCAAATCTCAGAACACCTGAACCTCTGAAATACATGGGATCAGGCACCTAAAAGATTGTCACTGCAGCAAGCACAAAATCTTTTTTTTTTCCCTTTCCAGAAATGGGCCCAAGCATAGGTTAGGCAAATCATGTGTAGAAGCTGTAACAGACTGCATTTTCTGGGAAAAAAAAATGTTCTCAAAGTTGTATTTTCCTACAGGACTGAGCACAATACCACTGCAGAGAGTGTTGCAAGATTTGATCAGAATGATTAACAATGGAAGAAGTGGTAGGTTATTGACTGTGAATTTTATTTAGAAGTTAAGCACACTAGCAGTGAATATAAGAATTGTTCTTTAATAGGAATCACTTTGGGCAGGGTGCTTCCTAGAAGGTTGACTCAATAAAAAGCATTTTTTCACTTTTATGAAACCCAGGGCTTGATGGTTGTTTCTTAAATGAACTTCTTTTTTTTAAGAAGTTTTGATTTTAAATGTCTGAATTTTTTTAAAGTATTTAATACTGAAAATGTGAACTGGCCATTTATCTCCCTTTCTTCAAATGAATTTGGATTAACAATAAAGAACCCTTTTGCTATACATTTTGAAAATATATTTCATAATGGTCTTGATAAAATTTTGAAATATCACAAAAAGATTCATTTCAACTCTTTGAAGGGAGAATGGTTTTTCCACTTCATTTTTCCAAGATAGTTTATTATTTTTCAACCATCTTAACATGTCAAAGCATTGCAAAGTTTGAAAGTATTCAGAATTACACAGGACCTGGCACCTGACAGAATATCACCACAGCAACATTCTGCAAATACAAAATGAGAGCTCTTTTTCCTCCAGAAACACACAGGGACCTGTTACCACACCTCCCTCCAGAGTCTGTTAGAGAGTGTGCTTTTCATCAGAAGCAGATGTCTACATGCACAAAACAATTGGAATGCTTTTTATTTTTTCTCTTGTAAGCTTCTCTTTACAATGCTGAAGCTTAAAAAGTTGCCTGAATGTGATGTAAAATCTGTAGGTGTTTATTCCCACTTCTGTAAATCTTCTCTGGGTTTTGTAGTTCATTTTGCAATTTTTTTTTCTGCTCCTATTACTGATTGCTTTCTGTTTCTGTCAGGAAACCACTATTTTTTGAGTAATTATCTATACATATGTGTATGATCATCAGCTTTTATACATTTACCATCACTTTCTTCTCCCTCCCTCATGAATCCACAACAACCCTCTCTGTGCTGCTTGATAAAATGAAGACATTTAATTTAAAAGCTCCATCACATATATAAGGGAAAAGGAGTGTTTGCTGTAGAAGTAAAGACTACAGCATCAGTATAGCTGTAACACTGGAAAAAAAAATGTGCAAGCTGTAAATTTTAATGAGGAACATGTTTTAAGGAAAGAAAATTCTTTACTTTTTATTTGTAGATGTTAGCTTGCATGAAGCCTTCATTCTGTAATGTAAAACTGACTAAAAGGACCCTTTCTGCAATGAGAAATCAAAATCTATTCTCTTTTAAGGAGTTTTCTTTTATGTATGGACCACCAAGAAAGAAACTTCCAAACAAGGTTTTTCTGCTCCTGCAGAGGTTTGAATTGAAATCTCTCCTCACATTTCCTGAACTGCAGGTGAGATATCAGCCTCTCACTCTGCTGGCCTTAGAGATCAGCATGGAACTGGCTTAAGGTGGCTTGATATAGATTTGCTATTTGCAAATTAAAATCCTTCATCTATGAAAAGAATCTAAAATAGAATACAGTTCTTTATTAACTGTGGTCCTATATATATATTTTTTTTTAATGGCTCTTACCTCAGAGGGTCTTTCAAGAGTTGTCTTTTCAGACCTATTACATGGTCCTAATTCTTCTAGGTACTGTGCACAGATGTGAAACTTTTGAGGTAACTCATGCAAAATTAGTTTTTTCAGGCTAAGAACTTTTATCACCTGAAATATCAGAGATGTATGGCGTATCATAAGGTTGTTTGGTCGTCGTACCTGCCACGACTCCCCACCA